>LJIJ01000231.1:0-167541 GCA_001718145.1 Orchesella cincta | reverse complement strand
TAGTTATTTTAAAATATTCATGTTTGTGTTAGTTCGATAAACAGTTTTCAGGTCGATTCCGATTTTTTACTACATTTATGAAATGTCAGCCTTTCTGTCGATTTTGACGTTTGAAATTAATGAGACGTCCCACGAACTTCCAGACATTGATTTTCTCGTTCGTTGCTCATCAACGTCTATTATAATTTTTACCTTCCAATTAAATGCTAGCCTGTTTGTGTGTATTTAATCCATTATAGAATATTTTTGGAGTTGGCTAACTTGATTTCTCCTGAGGTAATAAAATCAAACACACTGCAAAAATCGACTCTATGACTCCTAGTTTGGTTTTTGGCTTGTCCTATCGAATTTCACAGGACGGTCAACACAATACCACACGATTGTTTTTATAGGTGCCCCTCTCAAAAACTACATGTCCCAGTTTCTCTCAAATTCGATAGAGCAGAAATTCAAAAGCTAGATGTATGTTTTTATTAGTTCAGCGCTGCTCTTAGAGAGAGGTGGGATTATTTTCGAGAACATTTTCATAGAGAAATGTAAATATACACTGCAAGCTGCCATGTCTCATTTAAATACAAGAAGTAAAGCTGTATGGGCTTCGCAAATAAGTGAGAATGGAAATGAAACAGTTTGAAAGTAAAACCGCTTCGCAGACAGGAAACTCTCACAAACTACCGTTCTTCTGACTAACTAAATAATATATGCCGTTTTGCAAGGAGGATCCAGAATAAGAGCTTTTTTGATACCCATAGAAAAGAGACCACAGGTGGTTAAAATGCACGGGTGAAGAGAATTTTTTCTTCCGCTTCAAAGAACCTGCTAACCTTCAACATCGCTTTGTGTAGTTTTCGTATATGATATAATTTGGTTCTATATATTTTAAAACATTAAATGGTGGCTGCATCGCAATCGCATGCGCAACTTCAAAACGTATAATATGATTTTAAATATTAATTTATAAAATAATAGAATATTTAAAATTTCTACCATTGCTAGCTCTAGAGGTGAGTATTTCTTCCTCCCTTTCTAAATAGTGGTTTATTTGATAATTTTTTTGTCTTCAATAAATGAAATACAAGTTATTGTGTATAGGAGGAGTAAAGCATGTTATTTTAAATACTTTATTTTTAAAAAAGTTTCTCTTCTCGGCAGAAATCTTATAAAGTTAAAGTTTGTTAACTGGGTGAGGTAAATGGAGGCAAGAGCTCGGCTTGTCCCACTATTTCAAAAGTACACAACTTTGAACTTGAAATTCAGGCTCTCTCACTCAACAGAAAGTGGGACCTTGTCAGTCCACGAACTCATCTTACATTAATGAAAACGAGCTTTTGCCAATTTTTTGAGAGAGAATACCATTTGACCAGTAACGACACAAGGCTCAAAATCTTAGTTTACCAAATACGCAAGTTCGTGGAATATTAATACTGGCGGAAAAATTGAGTAGTAGGCTTTTAAGGAAGTAACAACGAAAAAGATGGCGACTTATCTCTCTCAAACAAAGTGGAAAAGGTAGGTGATGCACTTTTAGCCATTCCAAAAATTCCTAGGCGACTTTCTTCAGAAAAAAAGTGTAATACACCTAAGCGTATAATTAAATAAATCGTCCTTCGTCATGCATCACACAACGCTGGAAAGAGCTGGTGCTTGAGGCGCATTGCCATATTACATTTTACTGCTACTTGTCTATGCACGCTCTCTATTAGAAGGGACGTAATGAGAAGTCGAGACTATGTACTCAGCTACAGTTACCAAGCGCTCACCAGTTGTGTTAGCTGAGCACTCAAATATTGGGAATAAAATCTAGTCAAATTGTTTTTCCCTAAAAAAACTTTGTTCTAGTCTCATTTGCTCTCTCCTTTTCTTCCAAAGTGGGTAGTCGAAATAGCAAAGGGAAAAGAAAGTTTGTAGGGAAAATGTCGAACAACCTAAAAGCAATGTTTTTGTGTACATATTACTACTCCCAATATATTTATGCATAAAAAAGGAGTTAGTGTAGATCTGTGAGCTCGGGGGCGCGAGTGTTTTTTTGTTCTCCAGCTCGTGCAACAATTTTTCCGCGTGGGAAATCAGTGAAAGTAGTAAAAAGGAGCTTCAGGAGACTAAATGACCGCTATTTCATAGTGGTAGATTATAGCACATTATATTCCCAAATGAAAGGAGATTTGGTTTGTTTGAAGTAAAACATAACACAACACTTTTTTTTGTCGCAGCACAAAAGTAGCTTCGCACACGCACTCTCGACACATTAGATGTTTTGTTATATCTCTTCTCATGTGTTTTTTTTATTGCTTTTTGTTCCTACAAACATTGTTTTAATCCACGTACACAAAATTATAATCTGCAGGGTTTTTATCTTGGGACAATTGGTGTTGCTCTACCATAGTTAGTCCTTTCTCTTTGGAATGGCCTACAATCTATTTAGCAACATTAGCATCGATGAAAGTATCGGGTTGCTTCCTTTCTGTCTCTAGAAAAAATAGTAAGCCATAGGGAAGTTGGAAGCATTGTGGAAGAAAAATAATTAGTGACTATAGCTCTTGTTCACTTCTCCTGTTTTGAGATGTTCGGCTTTGAACTCGACTCACGAAGTAATAAAGCTTTGTCCAACGTTTAGGGTAATGCATACTATGAAAACAATGCTCAGGTTGGGAGCACTTGGAAAGAAAAATATTTTCAAGACTTGTGGTTTACGCGCTAGCAGCGCTTTAATTCGTAAGCTGCTCATGCACACCTTACAAGAAAAGGAAGGGACAACGTAATTTCTACACCATCGACAAATGGACGAGAAACAGACGTTCTTCAACACGTGATTGAAAAGGCAGCGTGTCGATCAAAGAGTGCATAAATATTTAGTTCTTTAGGGTCTCAAATGAGTTCGAACTCTTAACGACTTTAAGAGCGTTCAAGATTTGAAACACAAACTACTTATCATACAGGTATGGTGAAAAACGGGTTATTTGTGGTTGTAATGCTATCTATCATAACTCTCTATGACAGCAAAAGTCAGGAACTTCGTCATTGGGTCTATTGGGAGGCACTGAAGATATAATTGATAAGTGTTTTCTAGCCGTTATCTTACGGCAAAGTAGAAAGTTGAATAGATAAGAAGGCTATTAACATTGCTTTGTAAAAGTGTTGAATGGTATCATCATCATACTCATGCCATCTTCCCAAGCAAAGAGTCAATAGCATTGATTTCTATTGAAATGACAAGTGCTCAAAAGAGAAAGAATTAGATGAAGTTGGATTGGTGGTAGAGGGAGGAAAGAGGATTAAGAATTGATGCAACAGCAATATAATTTCTTATATCGTTTAAAATAATAGCACTCCCATTGAAAGTTTTGACAATTTCTAATGGTGCGAATGAACTACACGGATCGCAACATGAAAAAGGTTTCTCTCGTGAAAAAGGTGTGAACTGAAGTGGAAAAGAGAAACAGATACGAGCGTTGGCTTTCGGTGAAGCTCGGTTGGTTTCAGGGTGTATTAGTATCATTTGAGCTTTCATCTGATAAAAAAGCCAATCATCCTAAGTTTTTTTTCTCATATAGATAATCGGTTCAAGAAAATAAAAGATGGATGGTTTATAATATTTACATTAGGTGAGACAAAGTTTCCACAAGAAATAAATGAGTTTTGTATTTATGATGGGAAAGAGTAGAATAATTGTAAGAGGTAAGCCGAGTATAGTATGTGTTGAAAATTTTCTCCACGACAAAGTATATATAGTCTTATTCTTTTATTGTAATATATACAGCTAATCAATAAATTATTATGTGGGATAATGATAGCGGAACAAAAATGGAGCAGGTGGAAGAGAGGAGACTTCTTATGACATTTCGGGAGAATTTGGGCTTATCACAACAGACTCGTCACACTCAACTGAACAATTTCTACGGGCTAATCGTTATACATTTGGCATAAATGCTTACTAGGTTTTATTTGTTGCAAGCACACCTGGCTTCAATTGCTTTCCATATGATTCGGGATTCTTTTCGTTTCCAAATGTAAGTTTCATGGCTGAGAAAAAGAAAACAAGTTGAAGGAAAAAATGTGCTGAGTGAGAATTCATCTTTTTCCGAATGACATGTAATATAGGAGGAGAAACTGCAGAAGGAAAAATTATTTTTCCCAAAACACTTTTCGTCTGACTGTAGCTTTCCCCGACAAAGCAAATGTCCAAGTTCAAAAAACTTTTACTCCCTTTCTATTTGAAAATGAAAGAAATATACTAGTTTCTACTTCACCAGACAGCTTCCTCCAATTTCTTGTTTTTGTTGGGTTTTTTTTTGGCTAAACAGAAATGTGAAACTTTCCCACGTATCCAGAACAGACGGAGAGAAAGAAAATTTCCTTCTTTTGGTAGGGCTGGACGGCATAGTTGAAACAACCCATTTTCTGTTTTTTACGAGAATGAAGAAAAATAGTTTTAAAATAGATTGAGTTCCCGTATAATGTGAAGAATATGCCCAACAAATCAAAACCAAGCATTTCAATCAATTAATTTGTCCGCTAAAAGTTTCAGAACTCGGTTAGCTTCCGGCGAGCACGTGGATATATTAATTAACAAAATTGGAAGGCTAAACTCTAAGTGGATATCTACAGTAAATTTCTAAAGGGCATTTTGGAAATTGGATGATGATCACTCTGATAAAATTAAATCCTGCTAGTTTTCCTCGGATCTATTCCAAGGACAAGCATTTCATTAAGTAATGTGGGTCGATAGGACAGATGCACATTTTGCACAACAACCCAACATCAGAAAAAATACAATCCAACTTCCTGCCAGGATTTTAGAGAGAACTGGAACAAAAAAACGACAAGTCGAACCACAACAACATCAGCCTGCAATAAAAGTAATGGCAAAGCTGCTCCTGGCATCAGCATCAAGGATGTGATGTTATCCCACATATTTTTTACAAGGCTCTGCCTTCTACAATTCCGTTTGAAAAGCTCCACTTTTTTGTCAGATAATGTCCTTGTTGAATGTACATTTTTCCCCTTTCACCATCATCATCATGATCATCATGCACACACACTTTTAAGCAGTAATTGCTGACATGCTTCTTTCTCCCTCCATATCCCATCTTTCCTTCCGCATAACGATTCGGATCCCCACTCTCCATTCTCTCCTGTTTTGTATCTTGTAGTTTTGTTGAACTGGGCTGAGTTGAACTACCTAGCCAGCCAACCGTCCCCTCCAGCAAGCTCGCTCTCCAGTTGGAAGGCTGGTTGCTCTCGCTCTTTGTGCTTTTCTTTCCGTTAACTTGCATTTACTTTACTCATAACATGGAAGGATGAAATAGAGAGGAGCACGTTCCTCCACAAAAGGAGATGAAAGTGGATATAAAAATGGAGACAGTAGTTGTGCTAGATTCAAAATGCATCTTATACTCTGCCTTTTACTCTTATTGCTGCTTCCAAGTGGAAATAAGGGTGAGGCAGACACATACTACGAGGAGAAAAATCTAAGAGTCTCGTCCCAAGAGAAAGAAACTCTTTTTTTGAATGTCTTACTTTTCGTATGCAGTTGCTGTATCCGACGTTGTGTAACTCTGAGCGTATGTGCTTTTTGAGAAAAAAACGGAGAGAAGAAATCCGGAAAGAATGGGAGCCTCTTTAATGCCTGTTTTGATACTTCTCTCGCTCCACTCCCGTTCTAGTCCAGGCTACACGGAGAGTAAATAGGGCTGGCTGGCTATGAAAGAGGAAGCATGCTCGTGTGCCGTTGGCCATTGCAGAGCGTTTCTTTTCATAAAAAATACTCAACTTTTACTTATTTTGTAACGGTCGATGGTCAAAGTCCATTTCGCATTAAAAAATTTTGTCAGTCTTTCCCAACTTTGCTTTACTCTCTCATCATTCGGAGTTCAGATGTAATCATTTTGGCAGTGTGACACACATGCGAAATGAAATGCAATTTGGTGCACTTTAGCAACCATCTCAACTCAAAGTGAGAATGAGAGCGGGTTCCATCGATTTTTGCTCTGGTTCGTTAACGCTTTACGAGACCATAATGGGGATGCCGAGCGACATAAAAGATGAGCATATAATTAGCCAGACAGAGTGCAACAACAAATATTAAACCAGAAGCCAAAAACCGTTCGCCGATTCTTGGAAAGAAAGGGGTCCCATTCGTAAAAAAGTTATTGTTTCCATCTTCTCCCCATAAAAAGTTTGGGATTGCATTCTATTCCTGAAATATTATTTGCAGAATATAGGAGAAAAGAATATGCTACAATGTCAAAAAGTCAAGAGTGAAGGGAAGGAAATGGGTGAATAACCTCGTGCATTGAACTACCCTTTCATTTCATCCTTTTCCAAATAATTTCAGATATTATATGGCTGCAGCAGCACACAAAAGGGAAAGTGGCGAATGCCTCGTGGCAAAACCAACTCGCTGCACTTTTCTCCTCTGCGTTCCTCCACAAGAGTAACTTTGGATTTTGCACATTTTATGACCTCGCCATATTCAAAAAGCAGAATATTCCTTCACCAACAAGGATAATATTGGGCTGGTATTAATGTTGAGTAAGTTCGGAGAAAAGTGAATGAGCAAGATAGAGAGGACATAAGCCTATACCTAAAATATCATTCCCGCCGAGCGCCCCGTCCCTAAAACTTTCCTCCCATTGAATCCAATTGAAAACAAGAATAATGGGATTGTAATGGATCGCCATTGTCTATTGTTTACTCACTGCATTCTCTGCATTTCTTGGAAACCTCGAGAAAAAAACCAGGCGGAATTCAAAAGAGTTGGATTTCGTTCCTCAGAAAATGAAACAAGTTGACATTTTTCGGCTCATCGCATATATTCTATAACATATTGTTCCGCTTCTATTTGTGTCAGTTGTGAAAAGTAGGCTGCGTTGTATTATTCAACTTGTCGCAAATCTGTTTTTCTTGAAGTGCTCCCAGCAATCCCATTACGAAATCGGCTCATCATCCATCCGAAAAATTGTTAGAGTTGTTTCCTCATCACGACGTAATCACATAATGCACATTAAATGCGGTTGTGTGAGTTTTTCATTGTGGAAGTGGATATATATCTTTCATTTTATTCTAGCCTCGAGCTTCCTGCTCCGATCCCAACAACCCTTTTGAAAAGAGGAAGTGGACGGGGAGGAATGTACATTTCCATTAAAATTAGATTGCATTTTTGAGTAACAGGATGACATACAATGTTTAATTTCTTTCAAGAGATCAACTCGGAAAACTTTTTGGGAGATGAGATGACTCGCTTCTGCAAGACGATCAGATATTGTATAATATCATCAATTTAGCGGGATTGGAGTGGAGATTCAATTTAATTTTCGTATCCACTTCTCCTCAGTGTTCCATATTAAGACCCTATTTACTTTGCAAAAATGCTCTTGCCCCAATTCCAATCCAAATACTCGTTGATAAGACGGAGACGAAGTTTTTAGATTACATTAGCAGATTGGAACATTCTACAGTTCTACTCATCATACAAAAGAGTAGATTGAAAATGCTGCATTGGAAATTGCAAACTGTCCATCTTGCCCCGAGGGCATCGTGACATTTGGTACATTTTTGGACGAGAATGAGAGGTCGATTGTGGTGGTGGACAGTTTTTTTATTGTGTTCGTATGAGGAAGTAGTTTCATAACTGGGAAAAAAGTGAAATGGAATACAAATTGATGTATTTTGCCTCTGGGAATAGTTCTTTGAGGGAATGGCCATTGTTGGAGGCAAGCGTTCTCGTTAAGTAATATTGATTTCCTCCGTGAATTACGCCCAACCAGTTCCCCTTTCACCTTAGCTCGGCTTTGTCACCTAACAAGACAAGTTGTAGTCCGTTCCGTATGCAAATGTAAATAGATAATGTTCTATAAATTGGTCCCGGGTGTAGTCCACACACCTATCATTACGTTCTCGTGTTTTATGCAGGAAGAAGCGCTCCCCATTATTCTCAACTATCTTCTTTTTAGCCAGTTAGCAATCAGGATCAAAATCAAAAATTTTTTATCTGTAAGTAATTGCTCCCAAACGAGCAATTTTTTTTGAAGTTGATCTGATCCACCCATCCAAATTTCAATCTGGATGGATGGGAATATAAAATGGGTTTGTAATGATGGCCTCTTGTAGCGTAATTGTTGCGTGTGTCTACCTACCTGACATGTTTTTCTTTGCGATTGAGCAATTATCTGAATTAGCCAAACGAAGAACCCATAAAGCAGCCAAAGCCACTGAATTTTGCAGTTTAATTCCTTTCGATTTCGTTGTTTGTTGCCAAAAAATGGATCGGCTATTTATCTAAATTAAGGACAAGACGTGGCTAGGTACGCCGCCTGACAGAGAAAAACACCGCTTCTCATATATATTCAACGGGGACTGGTGAGTGAATTGACCGGAAATAAGGGGAATGAATGGACATGGGTCAGTGTGCCAAGAAACACAAAGGGAAAAAATTCCGCCTCCTCCACGTTTGCTCTTTGGAATTGCAGGGAAATGAAAATGCGGCGGTTTACTCACGCTATGTGTAAAATGTTTCACAACTAAAGCCCATTTGAATATAACAAGATAAGCTTTTTTAGTTTCTCTCTGAACTGGTAGTAACAAGTTAGGTAGACCTTCTGGCAAACAAAATGCGTATAAATTTTTGTGTCTAATATTTGTTGGGTTGTAAAATATGTATAACTACATTTCCATGTTGGAGCAGCACACAAGAGCAAAAGTCTACAGGTCTCTGGGTTGGCTAGTCAGCTCCTCTCCTTCCAGTGGTAATTCACCTTTTGTACGTCGTAAATTATTATGAGATCTCTTTGCTTCTCTATCATATCCTTTTATATAACATGTAGCTACACATTTACAGTCTCCAAAAAATTACTCTCCTCTTCCTCTAGCCTCATTTCGTATTCCAAAGCTTGCTCCTGTTGTTTGTCATGAAATGCCTCCTCTTTCTCCTCGCTTTTCTACTTTCCAACACCGTTTTATACTCAAACATAACCGCCGCAGTTTCATTTCGGAGCTCCGTAAAATTAAAGGATTTAAACCGGATATAAAAGTATATTTTATTCCTTCCCTCACTAATAAATGCAGAGTTTTTAAACGTTGGCAATATCCCTTTGAATTACAAAGTCTAGCCTCATCTTATCCATGTAAGGGTGTGCAAGAATACCCAAAAACTTTTCAGTGTCAACTCTCAACATGTGCGTGCTAAGGTTCATATTATTAGCTGCTTTTACCTTTCGCAATAACTTTAATCTGAATAGGAATCTTTCTTCCTCTTACGACTTCAGATCAGGTTTCTCCTCCAAAACCTCTTGGCTCCTTCTAATTCCAAAGCAATATGATGTCCTTTTGCAATTTTAAAACATTTTATGCAATCTTTAGCTCCTTCCTATTCTTCTCAGCCTTCCAGCTATATGCATATATACGAAACAAGAGGAGCAGAACAATGACTCAAGAACGTAAAATCTTTTGTCGCTTTAGTTTCTCTCATAGAACTTGACAAACTCGAAAAGGAAAACTATCTGCATTCATTACAAGATTTTCACCCAAGAGCAGCAAGTTTTTAGCAGTTTCCTTTCAAAGGATGGTGGTATAGTGTGGTAATATAATGCAGGAGGAACTGGAGCGTCTTGTTCGTCAACTGTGAATGAATCTTCTTTTATTTCTACCATGATAACTATAACTCTTTTTACAATTGATCAACTGGAAACGGGAGAATGGAGATGACGCACTCTACCATAAAAATCTTTACATCCCATCACATCAAAAATTCTTCATCTCGTTCTTCTTCCTTTTTCCTCGTGCTTGCACACGCATACGCACTAAATTATGAAGAGGAATGACTCAAGATTAACGGTTGTGTTTGTTCAGAAGGAAATTTCGCAACTGTCTTTTCCCTCGCGAAAAGGAGTCACACCATATAAAAGTTTTGGGGCTTTTAATGCAAATAATCCGAAGAAAAAGTGGGTTACGAACAAGATAAGAACAAACAACAAGATTGTGGCCAAACTAGATTGCTACTGGTGAAACAATGAAAGATCGCTGAGACATGAATGAGGCTTTCAATTAAACATCCACTTCGAATTCAAATGAAACCAGCTCAAGTGTAAAGGATAGTGATAGCAGTGCGAATTATAAACTTGGGATGTTGATCGATTGTCCTCGAAAACAGAAACTTGGATTGCTTACGTATGTTCCTGTTAAGAAAATAAATTAACGCATTATTTTAACAAGTCACCATGAATGACAAAAAATGCGTCGCTCGCCAATCCTCCTTGCGTCTATCACGTCACCAGTAATTTATTGGGTTGTTCTTGAGCCCCCATATTTTTCAAGGATTTACATTGCAAACCATAATTACATTTTAAGCATGTCAGTTTGCTAAACATTTATCCTGCAAGATGAATGTTACATTTTGAAAGGACAATCTTTGAGCAATTATAAACTAAGCGATTTTAGCCCATTATTAATTAATGACTATCAAGTGATACAAAAACAAGGACTATTGATCTACACATGATTTGAATTGAAACTAAATTCCTGTATTTTCTTATTGGCGCACAATTTGCAATTTATTTTTCTTCCATGAAAGGAACACTTTTCATCGCATCATATCCAATGAAACTGGAAGCGTACACGCAGCTTCAAACCCAAAATCTACGAACAAAAATGGTGTACAAATCTACCTACTTTCTTACACAAGGTTGTTTTGTATTGTAATTCTTTTGTAACGGGAAATACTACGAACAATAATACCTTTTTACGCAAAGGACTGACTGACGTGCCCTTTCCGTGCTATTGTTTGGTTTGAGCTCAGTATTCAGCGTAAGGCTTCATGACTGCCTAAATCGGATATAAAAACGGTCTGATATGATCATTCTAATATTATTTTCTAGTTTTGGGTAATGATGATACTCCCGTTTCCTACAATGATGTGGTTCTTGTTTCAAAACTAAGTGGGAGCAGTATCCAAGAGATAGCACATACTATCACACACAAGAGTTTCGTTTTCTTACTTATTTCTAGAATACCCAATTCGTCTCAAGTTCTTTTAGGCTAAGCACTCGCAACCGGGTAGAAAAGATGAAGGAAACGGGGAAGAAAATCGATCAAGGATAAATTTTCCATTAGATATCTATCCTCTTCTCTCTCTGAATTAGTTACTTTTTCTTCCTCACTCCCGAGTTTCTCGGGGCTCGTCTTTTTTCTATTTTATACGATTATTGACATTACGTATTCATCTGTGGGAGAAATTGCTCCCTTTTCCAGAGAGTGCATGGATGCGGTTAAAAGAAGGAAAGTGAAGTGATGCGATGGGATGAGCTTAAACGAGAATCCTAATTTTTTCCCTTTCAAAAAGAACACATGAAAGAATAGAAGTAGTAGTTCACCAATCCGCTCCGCATATCACATCACATCACCTTCTCCCAGCATTAGCATATGTTTGCATGCAATTGTGCACTTTGGAAGGAGAGAGCGGACTGGGATGAGCCATGTATATTTCATACTTTACATATCCCCCCTTATACAAAATTCTTGACGCGTCTCAAGTGCAAATTATTCTTCTTCAGAGTAAAATCCCCTTCTCTCAACATGCTTTCCACCAGACTCCGTGAAACTGGCGTATGTACGATAAAATATAGAGTTTTCTTCTCTGAATACTTAAAAACTGAGCAACCTCCGTATTTTTCGTAACTAACTTGGATTTTTCTTTTTAAAAAAACTGCGGGCCGCTACAACAAAATGGGTTAGTATAACCGGGAATATCCTTCATACATCATTTGATGGCATCATACAAAATGAACAAGAACCATGTTTGGAGCGGAAGCGCGAAGAAAAAACACAATTCATTCAATTTTTCCCATTTGCTCTTCAAATTCATTGTGGAATGTGTAACAAGAAATATAACTCCCATATGTATCTACCTACATAACATTTTGCTAGCACCAAAGAAAGCCATATATCAATGGGAACTGCCAAAGTAGAAAATGTGTGCTACCATCTGAATCCGTAGTCACAAAAAAAACTGCATATTATACGCCAACACGGATGATTACTGTAAGACTACGTACTGGTCTTGTCCTGTGTCGGTAGTATAACGTCATCACACACCCAACAGAGTACGAAAAAAATAGTTAGCTTGCAAGACCCAAGTTTGGTGCAGATATACTATGTACATCATTACCCCGTGATCTAAGATATACAAGTGTTCCACACCGAGAGAAAAAGGGCAACCAAACGACCCGACCCACTTTATTTGTGAGAGAAAGTTTGTATGTATATTTTTTCCTATAATGGCTTCTCTCTAGATATGCATATTTGTGATGGGATGCTGGCTGCTAGAAGCCTTCAGTGGGCTATAAATAAGAGAGGAGAAAAATTGGAGGAAAAACTACTCACTCACTCACTTTCTTTGCGCTCCTCTGCTAAAAGTCCTAAGAGAGAGCGGAGAACTCTTCGTGTTTTCTTTTTTAGTGTCTTCATTCTTTGCACTCTGTTCGTGTGTGCGTGCCATGTGATGTGATGCGGTTTGGTGTTGGGTTGGTGTAAGTATGCCACTGGAACAAAAAAAAGTTGGTTGTTTGTGCTCTATACTTTTTTGTGAGAAATATAATGAGATTTCGTCCTTCCTTTGGAAATATGAGATGAAGTATAGTGCTGTGGAGAAAATAGCGCTATTTCCTTCCTTTACAATTGTGCATCTTACTAATTCTCTCTCTGTTGCTGGGATTACCATTATTGCCTTGTGACCATCTAGCAAGAGCTATAATACTTCTGTCCTTTCTTACCAGCTTGGTAATGTGATGGGTAAGACATTTTTAATGATGTGATCTTCTCCCATCGCATGAGATGGATATTATTAGCTTGTTTTTCTCTCCCTGTCGCTTCGCAGTGGAGCCACCATGTCTCCTTTGAGCAAATAGGAAGGAATCAACTAATTACAGTGTTTTTTCCGGGAGATAAAAGTCCCCCATTTCCTTCCCCTTCACTGCTCTCACAAAGGATATTATAGGATGTGTAAATACGCAGCAGTGAGGAATGGGTGGGTATATGTGGTGGTGACATGGGAAGGAACATTTCATTTCCCACAGATATGTACATACCATCTTGGAAAAACTAGTTGTATCCGTCATATATTACTCGTGGCTGTTAATTTTTCCTTCCTTTTCAACTCTTTATAACCGGTCTGCAGATTTTTACCATTCTAATCGTTTTTAACCTCACGTGTTTTTCTCTTTAATAGAAAGAGGGGTTTGCATGTTTGCTCTTAATTAAAATAGGAAGACAAGGTCGTCCTTAGAAATTCCCGTTTGGGATACAGCCCAGAAAGCTTTCCCAATTATGTATTTTATACACATTCACGTAGAAATACCGAGTTTTTAATGCTCCAGTAATTGATTGTATCATTAATCCACCTTAATCAATATTGCGGTGAGGATGACGAGCAACCAGAAACTGATTATGGTTTCGTGGTTATTTCAAATACAACAAACTTTTCCCTGCCTGAGTGAGAGACAGGATCTCATTAGGAAATAATTATTTTTGATAATGAGATGAAGAGAAAAGTTGAACATTTTTGAAGGTGTCTAGTCAACTCTCCTCCAACTTTGTAGACAGATCATCACGAGCTCCCAACTTATATTTAGCTTTTTACTTCAGAAAATTCGAATAGTTCTGCAAATTTTTGTGCTCCATTAATTTCCAAAAGTTGCAAAAACTATGCCCAGATAACTTCTGCAAATAATTCCTTCCAAGGTCCAAGAGCGGAACAGGTGAACACATAAAAACTAAGCTGACGTGTAGCTCTCGTCTCCCATCGCGTTGTAAAAATGCCTTAAAATGACGTACAACTATTTTCGGAATAATTCTCGACAAAAAATGATTTGGTTGCGTGCTGACTACTCACTTTAAAAAATCTTATCGATCTCTTCTCGTAGGAGAAAGCCTGTTGTAAATAAAAATGTAATGAAGTTTGTTTTTTCTGCTCTTATAGTTTATTTTGTGGTTTATGGCAAAAAGAAAGTAGTCATATCCCATACAACTCTAAGAATATGGTCTCCATTTTCCATAAACTATAACACAACGTTATACCCTCAATTTACTCATTTCGGATGGTCATAAAGCACAAGTTTGTTACAGTGATGTTGAAAATGATAAGAGTTTTGAAAGTCAAAAGGGTCAAAATGAAATAAAAAGCGAGTTTGAGTTTGTTCTAACAAATATTGTCGTATTGCATGTGCATGTTGCATTCCCCATCGAGCCATAATAAGTATCATGCCGTTCCGTTTTGTTTCCAAGTTTTTTTCCCCTAAACGATGGCTAGGCTTCCTCTTCTTCACAAAGGTTGATTTCTTTCCCCTTAATTTCGTTCCGAGAAAAACTCAGATTGATTAATGATATCTCCCCAGTTTAAATTACTTTATCACGATACGCTCCCATGCTATCGTGTGCGAGGGAGATGTAAAGATCATTATGAGTTCTCAAATTTCATGTGGGAAAAAAAGTTTTGAAAAAAAAATCAAGTTGGTGGAGTGAAATGATAAGAAACTGTACAACACGTGTGTGATTGCTCTTCAGGGAAACATTGTGGAACAAACCAAACCAAACCAAGATGGTTGTGGTAAAATAGTTGAGAGAATATTGAAAGAAATATGTTCATATGATAATCATATACTTTGAGAGGGGATGAAGGTAAAATATTTCTTACCTTTGATGATGATCATAAGGTGGGGTATTACACATACATAAAATTGTTCACATGCACACCTGTTCCCAAAAAAAAATGATGAATTTTTCGTCGAGGGACAAGCCGCATGAAAAATGATGTTGAGCTGCTCCACACCGTCATGCATGCGTGCTCGAGATATATACATGGTTTCTCAATTCAATCTTTTGGGTGTGCTACTACTACTTTCTACAAAACCATCATGTTCTTCTCCTTTTTCTACCTGACTAACCTAACAGGCTTTTTCTTCTTTCACCATCCCCACTTTCTCTGGGAGAAAGGAAGATGAGGAGGAACACATGTGCAAAGTGTAGAGAGTGAAAAAGAAGCTTTATATTTTGGTGAAATCCTCCTTCCTTCCAAAAATGCGTTTGTGATGACTAAATAAAGCTATATACCTATACATATAGAGGCTGAAAGCATTACGGATGTTCTTATATTGCTCATGTGTCACTGAACATTTGGAAGAAATTCCAAAAAGTCCTTTATCACTTGTTCTCACAAAGTAACATGGGTTCTCCTACCTCTTTCAAAAGGTTGGGGAAGAAAGGTACAAAGCGGAAGGGAAAGCAAGCCCATTTTTATCAATTAGTTTTCACTAGCGTGATGGATCTTCTGAAAAATGTCTATATAGTTCGACTCTACTAGATGCGTTGCTTCCTCCAGATTTAATTCCATCCCGGAATAATAACTATTGTCACCGTCACATTATTTGCGAGCATTTTTCCCTGATGAAGATGTAGCACCTTTTTTCACAACGAAGTAAAGTAAAATTCATTTCTAAAATATTCATGCGTGCTGATAAAGGAGCTTGTTCATCATTTTCTTGGGTGATGATAATATGTGAGTGTGTGTGAATGAAGCTTTCATCATTTTTTATTCCAACTCATCTTCTCTTCTGCACACACACTCACCAGCCATCCATCAACTCACAGGTTCCATCATGTCATTCGGGGAAAGTTCCCTATTAATTTCGATTACATCATTTTTTCTCCCTTCCCTTCACTTTTCTCGCTCAATCATTCTAGGTTCGCTATTGTAAACAGAAATACCTTGAGTTTTTTCGAATGGAAAAACGAATCCAGTAACTTCTCCAAGATTTTTAGAGATAATGAACACAAGACATATTCCAACAGCTCCCCCACTTCATTAACGGAAGTAATGACTCTATCTTTTCTAGAGGAATACAATGTTTGAAAAGGTAGCTGATTGGAAAGCATTACGCTGCTACGATTTACTCCATGCAGAAACTCACTACGGAAGAGTGAATCTTGTAGCTCATCATCTCAATCAAGGGCGCAGAAAATAGAGCTCTTGCTGCAACAATTTCATTTGTTCGTTTTCATCCATTCATTTTTCCTTTTGTCGATTGTGTCACTCTTTCAAATGATGAATGAGCATGTGATGTAACTTGCAAATTCCGACCGTGGAAACAAGTTAATTCCTGATTCAAATCAGCTAGTTATTTGAGTAGGACGAACTACGTTCTTATTATTCATAAATATTTAGTTATCTACCTTCAGCCAATTAGGGGAGTTAAATGTATGTCTAATTTAAGTGGATTGTCTTCTTTTATCAGAAATCCTCGATATCACTTCTGAGCATCTACAACAAAATAGTTAGGAACCAAAAGATAAGCACGGCTACACGTGACATTCACCTCGTGCGTGGCGCCCATTAAATTATGCTCAGTTAATAAAATATAAGACACGTCATACAGAAGTTAACCAAATTCACATTTAACCACGTTGCCTTCATCAAATCTTATATAAATATTGCCAATTTTTGTGTGCATAATACTAGTTCAAGAATTATGAAAGGCTGAGCTGCTGACTGGGTGAAAAGAAGCATAAAATATTGGAAAATATACAACCCTCCCAACAATACTTTTTTTTCCTTTTGGGGAGACAAGACTTAAGACGTTTTAGAGCAGTACATCATTGGCTCTTGACTATATCTTAAAATATAATATCCTTCCTTCCTCCTTAGCTCCATTATTTCATTTATTTTGTCTGTCTCCGTTATTCCCACTTGCCGCTCATATATCAGGATTGGGAACGAAGAGTAAAAAAGCTTAGTGATGCGGACAAGAGATTTTTTCTAATGCAGATGGATAGACTCTCAGGCACCATGCAGCGAAAGCATCCTGCACTGCACGCAGCCTGAGTTTTTTCTTCATGCGGTTAAAAAATAAAAAGTGCAAAAGAGCAAGAGGAAAATGAAAGATAACACAGAAAAACGAGATAGAATGTTTCACAAAATTCTTTTTTATTCAATACTTCAGACAAAAAAGAATTTCACAACTTTTTTTTTCAAAAGAAAAATATATTATGGTGTTTCCATTTTGTTCCGGTCCATCGCCTTCATTTTGATTTTATTTTTAGCGGACACTTTCTCCATTTTGCACAAGTTTGAAATGTCACAATAAGAAGGATGGAATGTTCATAATATTTTTTTTATCTGCGAACAAAAATTTATAGCGTTTTTCTCCCCCTAACTCAATTCAAGATAAGAGTGGTTAAGAATGCAAGAAAAATAGGGAATCTCAAGCTACTACAGTCAATGCAAATGGGTTGTTTAATTCAAGCCCTTGAGATTTTCCCTCTCGGCGTTACAAGACATATTACGCAAGAAAAATAGCAGTTTGTGCTCAAGACCAAATATATTTATACATCGTAATAAAAAGGGAAAGCAAAGTCAAGTTCGTTACTTCCAGTATGAAAAGTTGGAAGGGAGAAGTTGTAGCATTAGCATCTGTCTACTTGCAAGCTTCTTCTGCTTCGTTACATCTTCTTCTCAGTTTCTCAAACGGTCTTGTTCTTTCCAGAAAAATGTTTGGCATGGTGCAATGCAAGTAGGTAGCTACGCACACGCAACAATTTTGTTTTCTCTTGTGTGGAATAGGCTCACTCAGCTTGAGGAGATTGAAGATGAGAGTCTCGCTGCTGGCTGATTTTACAGACAATCCTTTTGTGTCTCATTATTTCACAGTGCCTAAGCGGAACATGCCTTTTTTACAGTACATAAATATTCTCAAAAAAAATCAGAGTTCATGAAGAAAGCTGCACGTGGCAACTCGAGGCACACGACTACGACCACCAAAGCAATTGTCTTTTTGTTTCTAAGCCAAAAGAACGAAATGAAGTTTGAAGAACAATGCACTCATTCCGATCTTGGTTTTGGCCATGCATAATTGAGAAAGAAGCTGAAACTAAAGCGGATTCAGTGACAATTCTTCTCTTTCAACTTTGGTACGCACAAAATCTTCAGAATTTGCACAAATCGATTGTATTGTTTCTCAGTTTGTAAAGGTGTTCTGTTAAAAGGAGTGCCAAGTCAAGCTCAAATGTTTCAAAAGACAAGTCAAAGTCAAGTGGGGCCAATGTTTGATATCCACATATTAACATGCGTGGAAGAGTGTCATTATTCCTCTATACCATTATGATTGAAATAGAATGGCAAAAAGAGATAAGATCTTCACAAGAAAAGTAGCAATTTAGCCTCTTAATATTGACGCATGTGACCATATTCATTATCAATTTATAGTCCTTACTTTCCCTCCATAATTTATTTTGGGTAGAGTACACAAAGAAAGTTTATTATTCTTGAAGCCTCCTTTCACAAGAGAAAATAATATTATTGGCAGGAGAGAAAAGTATAATGAAGAAGACTGAGCTCTGCTCTCCCTATTTTTCTAAAGGAGAAAGAAATATTACGTCTGTCAAGTCAAAAAAGGAGAAGGAAAGTCCATTAGTTCCTATTCAATGCATCACTTCTGCTCCTTTTCTCCCACTCTCTTTTGGTAAATACAAAAGGAACTAAAAGCCGACTAAATATCGACTCACAATCAGAAGGTTCTTTGGCTTCTCCCAACCTTGAGCATCAACCACACTCTTCTTTTGAGAGAGTGCGTACGCTTCTGAAGTCAAAAGGAAAAGTTCATGGAGAAAATTATTGGATACTTTCTATATCCACGTTTTTGTGACAGCTAACATCCGTCAATTCCGCGTAAAATGTACAAAGCATGTCCTTTTGTTATTTTCAATTTTGTTTTTGTTAAATCTGATAACGAAGTTTATTGAAATATAAAAGTTTGACTGGTTCCGATGTGTCCAACAAGCATTTAATATTTTTTCTACGCCTTGGCTATCAAAGATTGGAGACGCACATGAGGAAAGTATAGTTGGCTGCTGCTCCAAAGTATTCTCTTTGATGCCGGAAGAAACAGACAAGGGGAAAGTTTGGAAGAAAAATTGATGAAACTGCTCGAGGAAAAGGAAAGTAGTCGTGTGTATAAGTTGGACGAGTATATTAAAAGAAACAAGGAATTTTAGCTCATTTCTCATGGCTATGACCATCCTCTCGGCGGAATGGAATAGGGTAGTCAAGCCAAAAAAGGATGAGACCTTGATGGAAGTAGTTAGCGCGATATCATACGTCTCTCTGTTTTCTGGAGGAGCTTGTCTAAAAACTAGTGTGTAGTTGGACATTCTTTTCCCACTTCCACCACGCCGAGAGAAAGTCACAAAGTAGAAGTTGAAAAGTGAGAAAATTCGTAAATACGAGCATCACCTGCAACCACGTATAAAATATCTTATATAAAATATAAAAGCAGCTTCTGCTCGCTCTGCAGGATACACGAGGAAGAATTAAGATGGAAAAGATCCAGACTTTGCGGTGACTGACATGCTCATCTGAGACTAGCATGGACCTCCTTCCCTTGTCCCAAACTTTCTCCTGATTGTGGAGAAACTGTCTTTTTTATATTGTAATACAAAAAATGGTCGGCAAAACTTTCTTCTCTGGCTCTCCATCGACAAATAAATGAACTCCCACCCGCCAAGTGTGGCGTGGCAGTGAGCTCCTGTATCTTTTTGGGGAAAGTGTTTGGAAGCAACTTAACTTTTAGTTTCTTTAGTGTACAATAAAATGATATAAAGCAATTGTCCGCTTGCATGCTCTTAGTATTTTACTAGTAAGTTTTCCACGGAGAGAGAGTAATAATAGTAAAGATGTCTACGCACTTTTCCCCATTTTTTCTCTCCAATCCCTCCCAGAAACTTTTGACATGCGATACGGAAGTGGCAAGAGTTTTGTTGTATTTTGTATCCCTTTCTTTAATACTGGATATAATTTTAACACACTTCTTATCCACTTTTCCAATATGACCACCACGCACAAATATATATTCATATAAGTATTATTGGTTTGCTCGTAGCAAAAAGAAAGTAGCCGCAAGAGAAAGTCAATTTAGTTTCGGCTCCCTCCCAAAAGAATCTGGAGCCATTAAGCTTAAAAAATAATTCAATAGCGACTCCACACACTTGGTATAACACGCTCATTTACTATTAGCAATCTCAAACTTTCACCCCAAACCCAAGAAAGGCTGTGAGGGAGATAAATAATAAGAAAAATAGTGGTCTGTATTTCTCCCCGAAATGTGAGCAATATGTTATGTTATATGAGATGGAATGGAAGAGAGCTCTTGCTCCCTTTTCACACGGCTCACTGAGCTCCCCTAATACACTTCCTTGCCGACAACAGGCAAACATTTTTTTGTGCCAAAAAAAGACGGGACATTGTCTTATCTACGACTCACAGAAGGGTATAAAAATGTATCGAGAAATTTGAGAGAAATATAAACATAGACTATTTTTGGATTGTTCAGCTCTCCGTATTATTCAAGCGAAACGAAAGAATCACAAGACAGGAGGATGATGGTAGCCACTTCATTGTGCTAATGGGATCTTGGAGAAAGTGGGCTTTCTCCAAAACTAAACAGCACTGTTATTTATACTTTCTCAAAAATGATGATGATGATGACGATAGAGATTTTACAGAGAAACGGGTCAATTTAAAACCAGCAGCTATGCCGCTTTCTCCGAGAAGCAAAACAGCTTCTGGTTTCCTTAGAACAAGTGGCGTCTTATGCATATTATCTTGTGTGTGCAAAATAAAGAAGAGGATGGTATTTTACCAGATTTTCATTTCATTCTTTGGTTTTAGCAAAAAGTTTGCTTAGGGAATGTTTAGATAGGAAGTAATAGGTGGTAATAATCTAGTTTCGCGAATCATTATGTGAACTCACGTACTTTATATTTTCCAAGGCATGAAATGAATGTGATAAGTAGTAGATAGAGCCCATTCTTTCAATCCTGTTGTGCTCCTCGCTTTCTCAAGGAATCTTGAGGAGAAAGAGCTTTCTCTTTTCAAAAGGCTAATAAATGTGTGGTGGCATTAGCGTTTTGTTTGCTAATCCAAAAGGGGCATCTCTTCTGGGATCTGTGCATATAGACCTTTCACTTATTGCCTTTCTCCTTGGAGGATTTTAAAATCTGAAGAGCAAACTCGTGGTGGCAGAGCTCGTTAAAAGTGGCATGAAAAACTTGGGGTTGTATATAATTTAGTGAAGTGTGTATATATTATTATGGAGATGAAATAAATTGTTTTCTTTTTTGTAGTGATAGGGCACGCTTCGGATGGAGGAGGAATGAACCGGAACAGCGGACCCAACTCGTCGTCCCCATCTTCCATCTCTTCAAGTAGCAGTAGCATCAGCCCTGTGGTCTCTGCTCCTATTGTGGCAGCGAGCACAAGTGGAAACAGTGGGAGTAGTAGTAGCAGCAGCAGCAATGTAAATAGCAATAGCAATCTAGTGGCTGGAGAAGGATCATCATCAGTAGTGGTTGTAGGAGGAGGAGGTGTGGTGGAATGGACCGAGATTTAGGTACTACACCATCAACGCCAGCCGACCTCGCGCAAGCCGCTTCAACAGAGAGCCCTTTAGCTCCTACTTCCCATCACAACATTCTGCAGCAGTCGCTTACACCGCTGAGAAAGAATTACCCTTATATTGATAAGGCAGCCTCACCAAATGTGACTGCTTTGCTGGGGAAAACAGCATACCTCAACTGCCGAGTTAGAAACTTGGGAGATAAGACTGTAAGTTTATAATAATATGCTCTTTTCTCTAGTGCCTTTTTGTATAGCAATATTTGACTCGCTTTCTCTCTCTCACACACTCACTCTTTTTATCTCCGCATCTCATCTTTAATGCCGTTTCACTCTTCTCTCAGTTTTGGGTCTTATCGCGAAAAACTCTTCAATGCAGCAAAAGTAGATGGCTATGACACAAAAGGGATTGTTCTTTATGGCCGTGATTTCACTTTTGATACTGCTTTCTCTTTGTGAAGATCTCCACTTTGCAACCTATATCGTGTAATTAAATTTGCTATGAGAGCGTAAATGTGTGTCACATGTCCATTTCTCCAAGTCTACACTAAAGTGCAGCTCGGAAATGATCATGAGCAGCAGCAGCCGCCTGACTTAGTTTTGGAGAAAGTTACTTTTCTGCTCAAAGTAATTTCAAGAACATTTAGTTGAAGAATTGTACACAAGGGCAATGGACTACCTAATTCTAGTTTTGCTCACTTTCTTTTCATTGACTCCTCCAACTTTTGCTACAGTTATAAATAGCAATATTTCGCTCATTTTACAGCCAACTAGCCAGCTAAGAAATTACCTTTTTCCTGAAACGATTTTTCCCTTTTTATTGCTGATAGGAAAACCCAAAAGTTTTCTCCCGTTTGAATGAACGCAACAGGAAATGAGCTCATTTTTTGCAATATTAACTACATCTCTACGAGACCTAACAGCTTCTCTCTCCAAACAAGCTACCTGAAAGGCGTGCCGCTTTCACCAGTTTAAAAAGTAAAAGCACAATAAAATTAATGAAAGTTAAACAAAGCTTGAGCAAGGGATTCCTGCCTTTGCAATAAAAAAGTGGGAGACTTTTGCGCCAGAAAAATATATTCGCATAATAATCACCATCAGCAGCACCAAGAATGATCATGTAATGGTTATTATTATGCGTCATAAAATGGAGGAAACAACCCATTTACTTTTTTTACCCAGTTTTCTCAAAAGTTCGTTCACTTTCGGAAAAACAAAAGGAGAGTCTGATGTAGCTTAGCTAAATTACACAAGAATGTAATGTACTTTTCATCAAGGATAATAACCATTATGGTAGACTACAACAACGTTGCTTTTTTACTAAAGTAAAGTGAAGCGACGAGTGAGTGAGTTCTTCAAAAAAAAGTTTCATGGACTTTCATCATTACTGTTATTTTTAGCTGAGAAAAAACCGTCTGCCCGAATAACCGGCAGGCATTTTTGTTAATGCTGATGATAACGACGGAATGACAATCAGTCTCGCATGACAAGTCACTCACTCACTCTAATGCGTAGGTTTGGGTGCGTGTTTTGCGTAGGAAAACAGTCTCGTGATTTATATTGGGATGTGAAGCATGTACAGAGAAAGTTGACCAATATGTCTCACTCAGTGGAACCATCAAAATGCGCATTATTGAAACTTTTTGTGTGTGTAAAAAAACGTGTAATAATACGCATGAGGAAATCGTATACACAAGTCATTTACAAGAGGGAGAAAAAAGTTGGCAACGTTTTCTCGCTCAACGTGTCACTTCTTGAAGGAGAAGAGGAGGAAAGTTACACCACAACTTTGATACGAGTACGATATATGCATAGAGATGCTCTGTGACTTTTATGGTAGAAGAAAGTGGTCTTGACGAGCATGGTTTAATATTTTTATATGATATATGGTGTTATTAATAAGAAACTACATTATATTACATTTCATTTGCTATCTGACTACCAACTTTGGGTGGTGGTGAGTCGCTAAAGCCAAAAAGGAGGGATAAAGGAAAAGAAGAAAGTTTTTCGAGAACAAGGCAATGAACCAGCAAAAATATATATATCCTGTCTATCTACATGGAACTCAATCAAAGTCAACGAATCGTCGTCGTCGCTCATGCTCCTTATCTCGCTCTAACGCTCTGGATACATACAAACATAGTCCTCCACATTCACCACTGCCACCCATCATGATACAAGTTTATAAAACTTGAGTTGCTTTGCCACGTCTCTGTTCAACTTTCCCTTTTTCGCCACATTCACACCCGAGCAAGGAAAAAAAGGAGCTAAACTTCAACACGACAAAAAAACGGAGTCGGTGCTGAGCTGACGGTAGAATTTAGGGGTATCCAGATGGCATGTTTTTGTACTGCTGAACTGAGCCGACATGAAGACGAAGCAATTGTAAACCAGGAAAAGTCTACCTTTCACATGAGGACATTTGTATAATACCCAAAGAGAAAGTTGGGATATATTCTGTACAACAAATAGAAAGTGGCATCTTTGTAAAATGCTCAAGCATGAGGACGACATGTACACGGAGTTGGTCTTGGCAAGAGTTTTGAAAAATATAAAACTTTCTCCATACGAACGGTATTATTTTCCAAGAAAAACATTTGTAACAAGAACAAGTACAGAACTAGAGAAAAAGTGCTTTTCAAAGAATAAATCAAAAGCTGCCTCTAGCTTTGAAAACTATATATGTTTTTTATATACATTTTTTCGATAGTTGAGCTGTGTGTTTTTGAGAGAGACTGTAAAAATTCAAGGAAACAGCTCAAGTGGAGCTTCTACCAATTTACAACATGAATGATGTGCAACAAAAGTGTATATTCGAAATGCAGATTTGGGAGAAAGTAGTACTACTTATTTGGAGTCACATGTATGCAGATGATAAGGAGTATAAAAAATGTAGAGAAAGCAGTCACATACATTCTTTCTAAAACGAAACAGGATTTGGAGCCTGAAGACCAAGTTAGTTTGTGTGCATACTTCTCAAGAGAAAGCGACTTTCCCATTCCATGTTTGACTTGACTTTTTCCAAGGAGTCCTGCTTCTAGCAAAAATGAGAAGGAGCATGTTTATGGAAATCAGGTTTTTCCTCTCGTCTCTCTCTTTCTGGGTGAGAAAAAAAGAAGGACAAGTGGTATAGAGAGAAGTATGTTTGGGCATAAAAGAGGAGCTCCTTTATAGCTATAATGTAATCTCGTTGTTTGAATTTTTTCCTCTTTCAAAGGAAAAACTAGGAGAGCGACCCAGAAGCCCAGTAGAACACATTTTTTGTGTTTCTCCACTTTAAAGCTTTTCTTTCTGGCTTTGACTTGGAGAAAGAATGTGCTTGAGTCCGGTTGGAAAACTGTTTATGAGATAAGATATTTTTTAAGAATGCATATTTATGTCATGTTTTTTGCTAAAAACTGGCTACAACCAAAGAAGGTGTTTGTGAAAGGTGAGCTTCAAGTTTTTACCACAGGACATGCCCACATGTCCTTCTACTTTCTCCAGATATTAACGAGACAATGGAAATATGAAAACAAAAGAGTTACGTGGTGCTCATCTAAATAATTCACGGTGAAATGGCGCACGTGAGAAAGGGAGTTGAAACGAATATGTGAAAGCATAACTCTTGAGTTAGCACACCACTGTGTATATTAGCTCCCATCATATAGCCGAGTTTCTTCAAGAAATGAGAGGGAGAGAATGTGTGAATGGGAATGGACGTGACGTAGATAGGTAGAAAAGGCATTTTGCTCCATATTTATGTACACAATTTGGGGCCAAACTTTGTGTATCTTGTGCATACTATCTCTTTCTCTCAGTTGTTGGCCATTTTCATAATCTCCGTGTATGGCAATATGAATGCAATGTGATTGTGAATGTCGCTCCTTCTCAATCTCCATAATAATAGCCGGTGCTCTCTCCGCGGAGTTTTCTACAGAAAATGTATGCAAGTGGAAAAAAGGAATTTAAGAGGAGAAAGCCCTTTTGGAACGGGTTCCAACTCAACTGTGAACTGCTCAATGTGATCTTGGGGATCTCATTGGGAAAGCAAAAGCAACATCCCATCCAAGGCCTCATCTTATTCCATAACATTCCCTCCTCATCATTACAACGAGTATAACTGGGAACCCAGTTTTGAAAATGAATAGACACATTTATATGCATAAATGCATGGATATTTCCTGGACATTATCTTTGGCTAGTTCTTGAAGAGAATGAGGCTTAGAGATGTGCATTTCAGCTCAAGGAAAAAGCCCACTGGACTACTAATCCTCGGAGTGTGTCTCCTTTCTTTTCCGTTTCCCTCTCTGTCTGCCCTAGAATTCTCTCTTTTTGCTCGGGCTTGTCAACTGACACTCCGTTTTTGAGAAGGGGAGAGCGCTGGGGACTTACTCGAGATAACTTTAAGGCCTTTTTTCTTGAGACTCGTATCGTTCCTTTCCAAACATGTGTGTCTGCTCCTGCTTGGCTTGACTCACATCCTGGAAGGAAGGTGACTGCTGCGTAGCAGGATATATGTACAGATGTGATATATCTACTATAAGAAACTGAGCTAGATCCCTTTTCAGAGTGATCACATCGACAAGACAGGAGGACAACTTTTTGTCTCCAGCAGCAGCAACCAATATAAATGTGGAGGAATGAGGAAAAAATGCCTGGTTTAGGCTACTTTCTCTTGGTGATTTTGAGAAAATGTTGGAAAGTGCTCATTTCTCATCAGCACACTTGATCCTCCTTTCTCTTCACATTGCTCTCGCTCAGAGAGAGAAAGGAGGTCTCTCTGGATCCTCGCTCCTTTTTTCTACAACTGTCGTGCTCCCTTCTCCTCTCCTACACCTTTCTCAATGCGAGTCTGTTCCACTCTAATCGATCTCATTAAGTTTTAGTTGAGGAGAACTTGGAAAAGGAGTGCTTGCCCGTATTAGTCTAGTCATCTCATCTCATATGTACACCTAACATTTTGGATGATGGGGAAAGCAACTACGTTCCTCTTCTAATGAATGAATGGAAATGAAATGAATGCATGGGAATTAACTTTAAGCAGTTTCTCCACTCCTCCACCACGTTTCTACCTTCGCTTTCTCCACATTAGTTAATTTTTTCCCTCTTCCGAAGAAAGGATTGTTGGGTGGAGAAATAAGTATGCTTTTTCTCCCTGTTAAAATATCTCTGGTTGTCTTCTTCCAAGCAAACATTTATGACCTGTATTTGTCTTGATGGTGTTAAAAGAGGAGGAAAAGACAGTAATGAATCATTATGGCAAATCCTGTTTGCTCCTTAAAAACTCTAAAGCTTGTGCTACTTCTGCTCCTGCTCAAAACAGACATGCAAACTCACATTGTGTACCTTTTCCTGCTGTAGTTTCACTCCTGTAAAGCTTTTATACGCATCACTCCCGTCATCCTTGTTTACTTGCATGTAATCATTAAGGAAATGACTTTTCTGCTCCTTCCACTCGCTCTCATTTCACAATCTAAAGCCAAAGCTACATTGCTCGTTTCTTCTCCAGCCCCAAAAAAAACTTTCACTTGACTTGGACTTTTCTTCTATTTAACAATTTATGATTTGACGCTGTTTTTATGTAGCAACTCCTGCTGTTGCTGTTGAGTGCTAGTTCTCTCGGGAATGTGGATATACCGTGCTATGTTGTTGAGAGGAATAATATTCATTAATTTTATATGCTTACTTAAGTATGCATGTTTTACATGGATTGCTTACTCTCCCTCCACCACGCAACCATCCTCGTATTTATCAGGGAGAGGACTGCACAAGACAGAAAATGTAAATTGAATGAGTTTTCTCTCAAAGTAAGTATAACCTATATAATTCGAAAGAGTATATACACCTGAGAAAATGTCAAATGTAGTTGTAGCAGTTGTGAGTCTGAAAATGCAAAGTGGTTCCAGTTGCTCGCAACAATGTACCGAGCAAAGTTGTGTATGATGGATGAAACGTCGGCAACTTTACACTTGAGTCATCAATAATACACACACTTGAAATCCAGTGTTTCGTGATGTAATAAACATGTACACAAAAATGAAGGAGCAGCTCGCTCTGCAATGATTTCACCACCGTTATATTCATGGAGGACGAGAGCGCACGCACGGCAAGGACTCAAAAAAGGTGTGGAGTTGAGCTGAGCTGTTTAAAATTCTCGGGTAATAAATGAACAGGGTGAAATACTCAGAACGGTGACACACGACAGAGTGACAGTATAATTTTATGAATATTTTAAATTTTGTTAGTTGCGTGCAAGTTGTTCAATACTCGTTTTAAAACAGTGTTATTCACGGTCGATGGAAAGCTGGGAAACTGTAAAACAGAAAGGTTGAGAGTGACACCATTAATGATGACAAAAGCTTATGGAGTTTTAATGAAGACAATTTGATATGATCTCTCTTTTCTCTTTCATGTCGATTTTCCTCATAATAATGGTGTTTGGAGGATAGATAGGTTCGTATTTGAAATAGTGATCCCATCGATGAATATAACAAAAGAAGCAGTTTGTCACGGCGAATAACAAAAGAGTTTCTGATCCAAAGTAAAACTAGAGGATGAGCGAGCAATGAAGAGGATGACCCCGATATGCCGAAAGAATTCGTATAAACTGGTTGATGACGGTGTGGTTATGGCTCCTGTTTTCACTTCTTCTTGTCCTCCTCCATCTTGTCTTGTTTTAATTGATGATCACATGGCATCACATCCAATTCTGCATACCAAAGTTGGGACTTGTCAGCAGCCCTCCTGTTTTTTTCTAACAACTGGAGTAGAAGGCTTTAGTAAAATTTTGTGCATTTTCATTCAGCCAACGTTATCCCGCCTGTAGGTTGAGTTTTTACTTGAATTTCCTTGTCGTTCATCCTCTTCCTCTGGAATGAATGAATGAATATACATAATAATATTATTTGGAGCGAGGAGTAGTAGTGTGGCCTGGAGCAGGATGTGAAATGTGAGGACAAAAGCCACCAGCCACAAAAACGGATCCAGTTTCATGAAAATTCAAAGGCTGGTGCGTATAATGTGTACATGGCCTGGCTGTCCTTCTTTTGTCCTCTCACTCACTCTGTCTCTCTCGCTCCATCTCCATCCAGTTCTGTATCGAGCTGGGTTACGGAGATCGAATTATGTTTTCAGAGAATTCCTAGTTATATTCAAAAGGCTGAAGGGCGTGAAGGATAAAAGAGGAATGAACTTTATTCCTGGCATCGTCATCCAATATCTTGTTAGTTTCCGAAAATGAATGAAGAATTGGCTAGGTACATAAGAATACTCACGTTCTATAGGGATTTTTGTTGATTTTCTGAGAAAAACCAGGATAATATATGGGAGCAGTAGTGTGTAGGTTCCGGAAATCAAGTCAAAGTCACACTCGCCTTCTCATTGTGTCACAGGAAGGGAGAGCATGACTTTTGTAGGTGAGACGAACACACACAGTCTGGATTAGATTTTGGGAAACGAGCGAGACAAGCAAGTCGAAAAAAATCGAATACATTTTATTAGTTGTGAGTCTCTGGGAAGGATTGATAGGAGCGCAAAATAAGTGAGGTAAAGGTAGAAGAAAGAATTGTGTTGTGACCTTATTCTTATTATGTTTTTTTGAGGTATGGATTTATTTAATAGGAGAGAGAGAAAAGAGGAAATAAATCCAATAATATTTCTTCTTTCCCCAGCATTCCTCTCCATTTCGTGGTATTTTCATCGTTCCACGTCCTCCTTTTCCCCAAGTATGTCGTGTCTATGCAAAACGAAAAAAATCGAAAGAAAGAGAAAATAATAATAATATCGCTATTCAAAAGATTGGCTTTCGCTTTAGTTTCTCTCACCTGCAGACTTGTGTGCGATGCATTGACTATAAGCAATTTTGCATGTCGTTCTCCGTCGATTTAAATGCACACAGAGCCCAGGAATTTCTTGGAGATTGAATCCGAGAGTGTGAAAGTGAGAGGAATCTGTGGAATGTACACAACTCTCTCAGCCACAATGATCAAGATGGAGACTGAGATTCTCTTCAATTTCGCATGTCTCCCTGATTGATTGAAAGATTTTGTGATTTTCCTCCACCGAAAAGGATGAATAAGAGAGAGACCGTTAATGTGGACACGGGAATGATTTTGGGGAAGAGTCATCGCCAGTGATTTCTTTCCTTTCTAAAAAAAACAGTGAATGAAGACGTGTTTAAAACCAATTGATGGACAAGGCATTCAAAAAATCTCGTTCATTTAAGCACCAACACATTATTTATTTGAAGGGAAAACCCACGCGTTTCTCGCCTGGAATTTAGATAAAGCTCTGCAAAAAAACCCTTTCTTCTTCCCATTTTTCGAAATGCATCTTTAAAGAGTTTCCAAAAAGGAAGCCAAGTTGGTTGACCGCATGGCTAAAGAAAGGAAACAGTTTTCCCATTTTAAATAGGTTATCAAAGAGGATAGTGTGCTAGTGAGTGGTTCTTTATTATTGATTTATATCTTTAGAAACACACATAAGATCCCCTTTTTTATGGAATGTTAGCCTTTGTTTTCGGTCACTAGTTCAAAGCCTGGAGGCTTTGGGAGTGGATGTAGATGTGGATATGGATATATCCCATTGAAGCTCCCCTTTGTTCCTTTTCTCATCTGATAACTATATTGATCTCCTTCTTTTCCCGGCAGACACACAAGAGAGGAGCAGAGTTTAATTAAATTTTAAGTCCAAAAGGTTTTTACCCAACTTTTGTTACATTTATTCCATTCTTTTTCTCCCAGTTAAAATATTCCTTTTGTTGTTTAAAAGGAAATGAAAGGGAGCTTGGAGCCATCACTTCCTTTGATCATCCCATCATCCTTGTGTAATGTGTTAGCAAAAAAGTAGGAGCTTCATGTAATTTTCTAATGGACTAATAACAAGTCCATCACCTTCTAACATTTTCGTGTAATGCTCATTGATTTTTGGGGAGAAGGAGTGGCAAAGTCAGCAGAGCTTCCTCAACCCTTTTGGGTCATCAACACAAAATTTGGTGTTGTTTCTCAAATATTTCAATCCAGACAGTCTGTCGATAAAGGTTGTCAGCTATAGAGACCCTTTTATGCTCACACACCTGCGAATTTGAAATGGTTCTTATTCATTTTGCCAAATCGATGAGCTTGTATTGTTACAAAATGGACGGCTATGAATATTTAATTCTGTTGTTTGGAATATAGAGTCAAGTTGGAGTCACGCTAGTCGCTATATTTTCCTTCTTATTAACCTTCTGGTTGTAAGTTCCATGAGACAATTCTACTATCTCAACTGTCCCCTGCTCGACATTGAAAAAGTTGTTCCCAAAAATGGGCTGGGTGAGATAAACCTCTGAGTAATTTTATGACAATTGTTATCACACGCCTGTGCAAATACACAAAACTCCTCATAATTTATGCAGCTGATATATATTTCCTTTTTTATGGAATTTCTCAAGCCTTTACTGCTTTCACTCTTTGTTGCAGCTTGAGTCAGGTCAGATAAGGACGTGCATAAAACGCCCTTGTTTGGGCTCAAAATGGGGCTACTTTATGAATATTTATGTTATACTATGCCATATAGCTACACACGCACGAGGTGCACTACACAAAAAGAAATTGATGGTGAACAGATATGCTGGAGACTTGACCAGTTTACATTATTCAAATAAAAAATGAGCGAAAGCAGGACAGTATATGATGCACGTCCTTTATACAAAAATTGCAAGGAGAAAGTCATCGTCCTCCTGAAAAATATTGCTGTCTCCCAACTTCTTGACTTGATCATATTACTTTTTTTTGCCAGACTCTGCATTAATATGATATTGAGTCACACGTGCAGATGCATGTCGTCGTCCTGTCTGTTTTTTCATTCATGGAGGAAAAAACTGTAGAAGCAATCTGTCTTTTCCAGTTTCCAAGTCAAAAAATGCTCTCAATATTTCATAAAATATTCCTTCATCGCCAACATTCCATTAGTTTCTTCGGAGCACATTTGCATGTCGGACAGGAGACACCAGATGATATCCCATGAATATTCAAGCATGTGTTCCATTTCTTCATTTTACGTCGCTCCATTTCCTTGTTTTGCAGAAAGAAAATGGTCACGTTATGGAAAAAGCAGGCAGTCAAAGTGGTGTAATCAATATTTGTGACATTGTTGATACATTTTCTCGAGCGGGGTAAAATTAATGCAAATACCAGAGCAAATGTCAGTTACCTTGCAAGACAAGATTGTCTCTTGTTGACTACTCAACCTGAAATATATCGTGTATTATCCAGTCACACGTCATTCATCGCGAAAAATACAATGGTTGTGGGCGCGTGACGCACTTTTTCGTACCTGTTTTTTTTGTGAAAAATGAAGTGCAATGCCAGAAAGGGCGTTTCTCATTGACAACACAACAATCAAAGGGATTTTTTATTGTGATAGTTGCCAAACCAAAAGTGTACGCCTTGTAGTTTGTCATTTTATCAGAAATAAGGCTATTTTTAGCTATTTCTTTTAGCCCGTTTCCTGTTTCAGTTTATTTCTTTGGGCAGCTACCGGCTTTGAGCAAGTGGATTGTCTTCTTTCATTCCTCTCCTCGAGTTTGATGGGAGTAATGTCAAAAAAGGTGTCTACTTTCATGTTCGTCTGACAACTTTTTCCTTTCTGGGAAAGAGCAAGGCGAAGGTTATTTGAGTTTTATTAAAAATGTATATGGAAAGGTGGTAAATCATAAAAAGGATATATACATGTTTTGTATCGCGTACCAGGCTAGAGAATTTTCGCTTGCAGACGACATTATTCGCAGTGGCACTGCATATGAAACTACTCAAGCTTTTCTCTTCAGCTGCGTGAGAAAAAAATGAATCGATTTTCACGTCCACCGTCCTCGTCTGCCCCAGCAAAGATGAAAAAGTTCTTGTAACGAAAAAAAGAAGCCATGTTGAGAAGGGAAAATGCAAATATCCCATAAAAAACTTGTACCTTTCCCATTTCACAGAGGAGAAACGCTGTCAGAAAAATCGTAGCGCGGCAACTCTGCGCCATCCACTTTCTCTTTTTGTATGATCCATCTTTCTCCATTTCATGTACATATTTACATACCCAGGCAATCCTCCCACGAGCAGCAAAAGTGTAATCCTGAACATGAGGGAAACATACCTATAAACAACTACACAACATGTCATCCACATTTTTGTGACGTTTGTAAAAGTTGTAATGTCATAAAAAGAAGGGAACAAGGAGAAAAGCTTTCAGCCACACACCCCCATACACATGACATAGTTGGTCGTAAAAATTCTCTGGAACATTCTGTAATTGAGATGAAGGAAGAGAACTATAGTGATTCATGAATATGCAGCAGATATGCTTTGGATGATTGTAAATCCATTGAAACGAGAATAAAGTCATAAAGCAATAGAAAATCCCTCCAAAGAGATAAACAACTTGGAAAACACGCACTCAATTGCGTTGCCAAAAGTTGAAATTGTTTTTGAAAAAAATCAAATTATTTGTATCCTCTGTTTCTGTCTAACGACAAATCTATTAATTTTAATCACAAGCAATAAGTATCTGGTTGTGTAAGAAAAAACGGAAATGAAAAGGGAAAGCAATTATCAGAGAGATGAGTTGCTATCTACGTACATAATCTCCATTTTCAATGGGAATGCCAACGAATGTGCTATATCGACCGTGAAGGTATACCTACGCTACAAGCTTTCTCTCTGAAGATGACAAGCACCGTTTTTATTCAGAGTGTTTGTACTACAACAACATTTGGATCATGATCGTGTTCCATACTTTGGTGGAATTATGGGGATGCGATATATAACAGAGCAGAACGCTGTTTGTTCTTCCCATCGTCATCATCCCCAGTTTTCCTTTGATGTTGGTGGAGAAAGAGAGGAGATGCAGTGAACTAGGTACCTTATTTAGAGGAGTTAGTTACAGCAAAATTTTTGGTGAAAGTGGAGTTTGTTTTTATGCACATTCCTCTCCTCCATAAACGTCTGGCTGGAGTCAGGCTGACTAGATTTTGTCCATAATTTAGAAGAATACCATGAGCAAGTTTATTATTGGGCTGTTCACTCTGACAAATATTGCTTTTGCCAATGAAACTCACCATCATATACCTCTGTAGAGATAACATCCTAAAATGTAATGTTGTATGATGGCTCTCTCTCTCCTCCATATTTTACCCTATTAATCCACTAAGCGTGACTTTTGCTATACCCGGTTTTATTCAGAACATAAGGATTATATCCGTTAGAAATGGACGCTGATATCTATCTCCGCATCTGGTGGAGATTGCAAGACTCACACTTATTCCCTTCCTTCCATACTAATCCACTCTTGGAGGAATAGTGTCAATGAAAGGGAACTCTTCCACTCTCGCCAAAATAAATGGGATGTTATCGAAACTTGACATCTCTCTATCAACTGTGCCGATGAGACTCCATTTTTTGGCATGAGATTTCTTTCTAAACTCAATATTCTCCGGGTTTATAGGGAAACTCGGCGACTCAGTGTTTTACATACATAATGCGTTTAGAGATACCATCACTCTGGGTTTAGCCATGCAGGTGGATTGGATATTGGAAAAATTGGCCGCTCATGCATGCCAACCTTATTGGAGAACAATGCCCTTCTTTGTAATTCTGCATAAATCTTCATCTTATGCAACTTCAACCTATTTTTGTTCTATCTTTCATCGAAGGACATTACATCAGGGTAGACCAGCACGTGCCGATGGTTTACTAACAAAGAATAAGGATATTTATACTTTAACAAGCTTATAACAAGACGTTAGTTCTTGGGAAACTTTCTAATCATCTTTTTGTTGTGTTGCATTTCTGCATTCCTTCCTTTTTCACTTCCTTTGAGACCTGGATTTCGAATCCTTCTTTGGTTCCTGATAGCACGGCTGAGTAATCAAATTTACAAAGGAAGAAAGAATATGGTATACCTTTTGTAGGGAAATCCGTTTCCACTCACTTTGTCCACGTATCAAACAAGCTCGAGGTTGTTTTCTGATTTATTGCGATGCATTTATTTTACACAAGACGTTGACCTCGGCTCAGCTCTTGTGGAAAGATCAATTTCTTCTTCAAAGGACTGAATTTTTATTTGGAACTGTAGCACAAAGTAGTGGATACTTTCTCTGCTTTATACTTTTTGACATGACGGACAGTTTTAACGAGCTAATCAAAGTTCCAACTCACAGATCGGATAAGGTATGCGGAAGTGTCAACCGATGGCACTGAAAAACTATGATATAAGAGCATTCCCTCAGTTTAATACTTGAGAGAGAAACTGCTTATTCAGCAGCACCAGCCAGTTGGCTATCTTTCTTGGAAGGGAAAGGCGGAGAAAGTACGCTATAAATTGAGTGTGAGAGAGTTTACTTTTATAATTTTTTTTTGCAAAAACGACTACAACAGAGTGAAATGTAGGTTAAAAGGCTGCACTCTTGGGAAATATCTTGCATATACATGCATCTTTTTCTGGAATAAAAATATGTAGGATATTAACGCCTTTAAAAAAATTATACCTCTTTTGTAAAGTTCAAATTTAATTTAGGTGCAGCGTAAAACAAATAACGGTGATGAAACTGTGCCATATTTTATTCTCGTCCAGCAGGATTAGGTTCTGTACATTCATATTCAATTCGACTCGAAGCAGATGTTTATTACTGTAAAAAGATGAATCAGCACCCAAAAATAGGGTTTGATATGTGAGGCGGATGATGCCCTCAAAGATATAAAATATATTATGTTCATGAATGGCATTACCAAATCCGAGTGCATCATTTATAAGTGCCCCATGGAGAATGGGCTTCTCTAAATCCCAATCTGCTTATGAAACGTGTACTCTCAACATTTATGAATGGAACTGAAGAGGACACATTTTTGCAAAAAAAACTGTTACTTTTTTATTTCCCATGACCTGAATTTCAAATTTCCCAAGGATGATGAGATGCAGAGGGCTGGTTGAGAGGAAAAAAGATGTGACTAGAATTAGGGAAAATGCAATATTTGGAGAGTTCTTCTAGTGTCATAATAATAGCATACTGCATTGGAGTTGAAGGTTGCACCAAGAACGTAGTTTGTTTTGTTAAGTAGATGTCAGCTTGAGTTTAGCTTTCACTTACTTTCTCTTAAAAACAAACACAAAAAAAACGACTAAATTGCATTTGTGCTGCAAGGTCTCAAGTCAGCTGCAGTGACAAGAATGAATTGAAATTGGTGTTAGCTCATGCAGCAAATAAGCTGGCTTCGTTTTACGGAGGTGTTTCCGAACTTGCATCCTTCGAGAATTACACTTCATTTTCCTGAATAATTCAGCATAACTTTGGAGTCTAATTTTAAATTTGTATGCATAGCTTCTGACTGTTGTGTTTGTTACGGAACGACTATTTCGTCTCGATTTTACCATTCTTTTGATCTGTCATTCTCATATCTTTTGCGAATGCCCATAATTTGCACACATTTGATCTATTTCCTGCTTCCCATCGCAAAAACTTTTATATGGCTTTTAATAATTACATCCAGATGTCTGCAAATGAGTGATGTGGGCATAAAATTATTCTTGTGCAAAAGTCAATTCCTAGTTTTTGCTAACTACCAATTTATTTATATAAAAAGTAGAATGAACAGAGGAAATTAATTTGCGTTTGAGTTCCAAAAACCTTTTATCCGGATCAGAATTGCGAATAAAATACAGAGCTGGTGATTCCCTTAATGAAATAATGATCTACCAATTGTGTTTTACGATAATAATCAGATTTGTTGAATGACGGTAACCGGTAACTGTTCTTTGACATTATTATTACACCTTCCCCTTCAAAAACAGGACTAGGTAAAAGGCTCATTTTATAGATGGATAATGGGAGTGAATAGAACAAAACACTTTTGACTTGTTACTCAGTAAACCCATTCAAAATTAAATGTGATATGATTCCACACTGGCTCATTATATTTTTTATTCCTGAAACGGAATGAGTCTTCATAATCGTTTCCAGCATTTCGATGAAATAATGCTGAGGTATTTCATAGAAACGCTTCCGATCCCATTCATTGTGGTTGAAGAGGAGCACTTGAAAGTATATTTTTTCGGGAGTGCTTCCACTTTTGCCCGAATTATATTATTTTATATCCTTAACCACAATGGTTGAAGAGCCATTGGGTATGTGGATGAGTGATTCATTAAAATTTAACGTGGTTTGGTTTGTTTTTGTGTGTATTCCAGGTATCATGGGTCCGACATCGGGACATCCACTTGCTGACAGTGGGTAGATATACGTACACAACGGACCAAAGATTTCGGGCCATTCACCAGCCCAACACGGAGGACTACACACTCATGATCAAGTATCCTCAACATAGAGACTCTGGTATTTATGAATGTCAGATCTCGACTACGCCTCACCTTAGCCATTATGTTCATCTCAATGTCGTTGGTAAGTAACCAATCACCTTCCAATTTCAAACTACCCAATCTAATCTACTTTTATAGGTTCCCTGCTTGCTCCGACACATGAAGTATGACCCAACAATATATCTCCTTCTTTCAAATAAAAATCTACTCAAATATTCAACACAATCACACATTCTCGTTTAGTTTTGACAAGAAAAGAGAAAAATTTCCTCCCTGCTTTAGCCAACCGCAACGGCTTGATCATTATCCCAGGTAGCTGAGAGCCTTTTCAAGCTTTCCCTCGTTTGTCTGGACGTCCCGCTTTAGATTCTCCACATATCCGCAACTTTCCTCCATCCACCACGAGGCAGTTGCTCAGCCGTTACCAATTTTTTCCTCTCTCATTCCTTAATGATTATATACAGCTGCTCATGAGAGTTTGCAGGGGGTATCCTGAAAAAAATTGCAGTTTATTTTCCGCTCTCCTTGAGAGAAAGTGTGTGTGACTAGCCATTCATTTCATTTGGAAAAGAGTAACAACCGTGACCATTTTCTCTCCTGTATTTTCATTTCGTGATCGTATCAGTAATTCTTTTCTCAAAACCATTTTCCCATCCTGTATATTCATGCCACAATATTTTTTAAGAGTGGAAAAAGTAGAAATCGATCCGATTATTGGAGTACGTGAGCCCTTGATAATAATAACATGGTCTCATGTGGCTTGTTCCCCAAAAAACACTCACAGCTCCTCCACGCAGGAGAGAGGCTCATGAATTCCCTCTTTATTTTCTACCATCAATAAACCAACAACAACATCACTTGAAGCTCCACACACTGCATTCCAAATGAGGCGACAATATTGCCATGTTAATACCACCGATAATGATTCCGCCCTGTGGTTTTTGAGCGTTTTCGAAGTGGTGTGGAGCGGAATTATCATGATTATGACTAGTATTATCATCATACTCTTTTTTGCCAATGTGTTCCTCGCCAAACATAGTCTTGATGATGTAACTAGGCTAGTAATGGAGTATTAACAGGGCTTAGCCTGTGTTGCTTTATGTTTTGTAGCAAATTCACTTTCTCTTCGAAAGAAATGCGTGCCCTTTCCCCTGGCCAGTTTTATGGGGAATAATTAACCAGCGTGAAGGATGTTAACGAGGATGATGATGGTTGGAGATGGGAAGCAACACAAAAATCCAAATTAGTATTGTGTTGTTAGTCCACAAAAAATGTTCGCGTGACCGGTAGCAATTATCATAATTTTTGCACATTGGTGGTCTTTCTCCAGGCTAGGGATATATACAACTCTAATAATTTGCTCCGTATTCGTTCCCTGGGAGCAACGCTATGACATGACAATCTGCTATTCTAAAATGCTCCAGTTTTTAATTGCTTTTTTCGATGACACACTTACAAGCTCATAAATTAGTCTGTATTAATTACACCGGGCACAAATTAATTTGCGAATTCTCCTGTTTAAAACTTTGTCACAACAAATTGGGAAGTCGACCTTCTGCGTGTGAAACGGTTGACGTGCAAAGAATCACTTGGATTCTTTCACGGTCGTGTGACACACGTCACAAAACAATAAAATCAAAGAATGAGCTATGTATACGTATGATACATCATGAATATTATGATTAAGCCTCCTTCTAATTCCATTTGCTCATGCAAAATAGCCGAAGCATCCACACGACAAAACAAAATTCATTTGCATTTAAAATCAGTACTAATAACAGAGCAGTTAGTCAGTCACCGAGCAAAAGCACACCTTCAATATTTTTGTGTACAAAAAATAATGGCTCTCTGGGGAATGATAAATAATCATTTGTTTGCTTTCCCTTTCACACTGTGAGAGAGAACCAAAGCTCAAATCCCAACTCATTTGGGAAGTAAAGTGAAACAATAACAAAACTCGTGCTCAGCAACCGAAAACTTTTAACAGGTATTCCTCACGTATGTCTTCCACCCAAATAATCATCGTGTTTGACTAATACTCTTCTCTGCTAAATATGCAGACATGTGTAAATTTTTATGGTGCATGATTTTGCTTTTGGAAGTTGCATTTTCATACCACCACAATTTCTCTGCATAAATAAGCGAATAAACTAGCAGCCACAGTTGTAGTCCGCTCATTTTTATACCCGCATTTTGAAATCCAGTGGGAATATCACAAAAAATCGAATGGGAGCTCGACAAGAGTTGTGCGGGTGTGAATATACACGGTTTGCATTGTGCATTTTGTATCCAACCAACGTCAGCAAAAAGAAAATGACACAATGCACGTCTCCTCCATAAAGAACAGGAAGCTCCCTAGCAGTCAACGGAAAGAAAGAGAAACTTGTCTCTCTCTGCATCAGTGTTGCTTGACATGAGCTTCCATGTCATATGCATTCATACTACGAATGTAGTTGGGTGCATGTTTTTGAGCTAAATACCACATTTTATGTTTGCCTTGACAGTGACGGCTGAGGCGAGGTGGCAGTATAAATCCCTACTTAATATTCAGCAGTTTATCGACACAGGAACCTTTTCTAGACTGTATTCCTACTCCTCTTCCATAATCGCAACCAAAAGTAATCAGTATCATGTTGAAGTATGCGTGCGGTATTAAAAATATTATGGAAAGGCGGGGGAGAGGCGACGCAGGTGTTGGTTGCATAATAAAGCATAACAAGTCATTATAGCATGCCAGACGCGTTTTTTTAAGTAGACATAATCGAGTGAACGTGAATTGAGTACAAAAGTATTAACTGAGCTGAAAATGAATGTAAAAATTAGCTGCCGAGAATATTTTATCTTGTTAAAAAGATAAGACAGTAAATTCTCTTAAAGACCTTGAGGGAATAATAACAAGCTTGCATAATATATTTAGCTTGTAACAACACACGTTTAGCTAAGCCAAGTAAGGCACATCCGACTTCTCCTCCGGTTATTTACGTGAGGATCAGAGCCGGATAATAAGAGAGGGGGAGGAAGACAAGAAAAATGATATGCGTGAATAAATTTGTAGACGGAATGATAATAATGTGAGGGGGAGTTGGATACTAAGCTATTTTTAATATCCAACTTTATTAAGTAAGTAGAGGAGAGGGGAACCTTTAAAATGTTGGTAATTTATGAACTTGAGTTACAAAAAAACGTAAAAAAATATTGTGAAAGGGGAGCTAAGAAATGCACACAACTTTTAATATAAAATAAAAACAATTTCTTCGTGTTTTTAAGGCTGATTTTATTTTGTACAACAGAAAAAACCATGGATGACGTTTGACTTTGACTTTTCGTACTCGTTTACTCGATCACCATCGCCAAATTTCTGTTTCCATTTCCTCCATATATTATTTTCTTCTCCGTTGACAAGAATGGCAAATGGGATATGGAAAAGAAGGAAAAATCCAATCAACAACAGCCGGTCTTACAAAGAGGCGTCTGTGTGTAATAATGATGTTGCTCCAAAAAAGCGGGAAGGAAGAGCGGAAATACGCGTCCAATATTGTGACTATCGTTTTTCGTAGATTGCAGATTCGATATGGAATGATTTTAACGAGATTTCACATACATTTTGCTCTCATCCTATGCGCAATATTATTGCAGCATGGCATGATGATGGTGCGGCAATAGAATAAACGAGTTGTAGCTTCTAAGCAAGTGATGATGATGGAAAAGGACACATTGGGTAAAATGCATGCATTGCAGATTCACTCATCATAACTATTTTTTTGGTGGTATATGAGCCCATCACAATAATGAGGATAGATAATATTGCTTTCTCCACGCTGTGCTAGCCCCCAAACCATTTATTGGTGGAGGAAAAAGGGAAAAATTGAATGGAGTCTAGCTCTTGTTTACTTTTCATAATGCAAACCCCGTCCCGCTGATCCGATATCCTTTTACTCTCGCTCACAACAAGGGAAAGAAAAGTGTCACATAAACTCCAGTGGACCACTATATAGGCTGGACGACTGCTGGGTCATTGTAAAAATAAGCATCGTGGATAGGTTTCTATTTCTCTGGGGAACTCGGAAACCCAGATAGCGACCGATTCCATATCCCATCCCATCCACTTGGATTAGGCTCACTTCCAACAAAACTGGCTCCGTACTTACATTTCAGTTTTGGTTATATGGCTTAAAATGGATATGAAAGATAGTTCGGGTTGGACATTGGTTGAGTGTGTTTTTTTATGGAATATATTTTTGCCATGTGTTTCAAGATACGATACAAAACTCGAGAAAAGTCAAAAAGCCACGGCTTAGTTTCTTTCCTATCATGTACACTACGAACTTCCGTTTGCGTTCTAAATCTTGAGAAAATCCGCTTACAGAACTGCCATATTCGAGTAAAGTATCGGATATAATATTTTTACATCAGTTTTTTTATACAGAGTTGTGTGCACTTGACATAGGAACTGTTTTTGTTGAAGGAGATGGGCTATGCAAATAGGAACAAATGTGGTGTAATAGGAAAGGATAGTTTTTAGAGGAGCCATTTGAATGTTGCACAAACACAACATTCCCATTTGCTGATACAAGGACAACGTGACGCAATAGAGTTGGAAAGTGCTAGGATTTCGTTTGATTCTATTGGATTTTTATTTGCTCATAGAATTTGATAGCTTTCTCTTGTACAAATTTAAGCCAAATCAAAACAAAATGGGAGCGGGGAAGAGCCAAGTGCGTGGCAATGTTTTCGTAAATATTACGTGTGTATTATTATTGCTGCATTATATTATAATGATTGGAGAAGACGCGTCTGGTTTGCCAAAGGGAGGGAAACATGAAGGCGAAGGCTGTATTAAAATACGGAAATTGACATCGGGATGACATTGAGCGGAACGAATGGGACGTAATCCCTTGGCGAATTGGCAGATTGGTTCAGGACTAGGATGAGATGCTATTTTATATGATATTTTATCTCTTTTTTGTCTGGTCAAGCAAGAAAAAGATTGGTAGGCAGGTATAAAAAATGAAACTCCAAACGCATTTTGCTCCTGGTTAAACTCATAAAATTTACATATTTTCTACTCTGTCACTTGCCTGACTGAAGCAGAGAAATGGGAAAGTTAGTGGTTACATTTCATAATAAAAATATAATTTCATTTTGAGGAGAAAGCACTTAAGAAAAGTGTAGAATTTTATGCCGATGCGTAATGTGAAAACCACGTTTGTTTGCTTATGACTCTTTTATTACATTGCTCTACAATCTGTTTTATTGTGCCTATATTTTATACCAATTTTGTTTACCCTTTCCTATTTCTCCTTTAAATTAAAATGAACAGCTACTGAAATCTCTGATCTGTCCTCATTCCATAGTGTGCATGATAGAGATTAATAATTGACCTTGATTGGGTATTTAGTTCATAAGTCTTCTGAGCAAAACTACTCAGATTATTTAAATATGCTTAAAGAGGATGATTCTGTTTGTAGAAGGGAGATGCAATAAGCACATGCTTATTTTTCTAGTTTTACCACTTTTTCGAGTGAAAAAAGATTTCATTTTTGTTTTACCTTCCTTCCCTGCTTCCTTCCTTAAATTTTCCACTTACCAAATTGTCATTCAATTTTCTCAGAATAACAAGCAAAAGGCGAAGCAACATTTACGCTCTCCCTTTTTAACTTCGTGGAATAATGTGATAATTCTTAATGTAATCACGAATTAGATGCGTAATTTTTTGCGACACAAGTCTAGACAACTTAACATTTTCCTGCTCATTAATGAAAAATAAGCAGAAGTGAGGTTAATAAGTGTAGCTAACGGCTCTTCAAAGCGCGACGGTTTTTTTCGATGGAAAATTAATTACAAAAATTAGCCAACTTGTAATTTGCCATACGTTCAACAAAAATATGAAGATTTGCAGTCTCTTGTATTTTCGTTGACGCTTCCTAAAATTTTATCCTTGTGAGTTTTTTTACTACGAAATTGAATTTGCAGCGGTTCTTTCATGTCTCCAAAAACACCGCTATCATCATCGCATCGTCATTCGTCATCCTCTTTGTCAAAGTCACGTTTTTTCAGCTACTTGAACTTTCTTTGTTTTAACCTTTAACACAATCCGTTTGAGTGTTTTACGTAACTAGCTCGTAGAGAACTCGCTTTGTGTGTCTGATCCTCAGATTTTAATATCCATTTTCAGACATGATGAAATATTACTTAGGACTGGAAATGGAATTCTTCTACAAAGACAGATGAAATGTTAGGCGACAAGTGGGTATTGCGTTTCATACTTAGCTCGTTGAGCTCTCCAGCTTCCTTCCCTTCGTCATTTCCTGTGAACTTGCGTAAAGGAGTTGATTTTCTGTGAAGTGAAAGCTTACTAGGTTTCATCCAAACTGTATTGCTCAAAGTTTGAATTCAAATTTTGAGCTAGGTTCAAAACACTATAATTTTACAATCCTGCTTTTCATTCAATGCATAAAATTCTACTTATTTGGGATTTCAAGCAGATGGATTTTGTTTTCCAGATAACATTCATTTTGTCGCATTCATCTCACACCTCAAAGTCACTAGTTATTTCAGCTGATGGAGAATAACCCACTAATTAGTAGTAATTAGCTCCATTCAATTACCACACGCGAACCATTCTTGTTGTTGAATGTAACTTTCTAGAGGATGATGTGTGATGACAAAGTTTTTGCCACTGTGTGGTTCTTAATAACCGTAATCAGTCCAATTTCTCATTAAAAACTTTTACATTAATCTATCCAATACAAATGTCTGAGTTGGGATGTATCATCGAAATCCGAATATAATTCCCATCCCAAAATCATCATGAAAGGCACATGGCAAAGCCAGCTGTGGTATAATATGGGACTCCCGGGAATTTACTTTATTCTCCCAACTTTTTTCTCCCAAACTGTCTTTCCCTTTGATTGGCATACGGTGAATCAAAGCCATCTAGTTTGAAATCCTGTTGACCCTAATGCATATTCCATGACAAAGTTGAATTTGTATTTGGGGAGAATGTCGTGATATAAATGTGTTTTTAATTTCGAACAAAAACTCCAGAGCAGAAAAATCTAACACAAGGACAAAACTGTTTTTATTTATCAGCAAGAAAAAGAGGTAAAATATGTGAGGAAGCCAAAGTTGCGTCAGCTGCAGCAATACATAGTTTCTACAGAAAAATAGAAGAGGCTGTTGAGTCCAACCAGCTCAATTCCTACAACTTCCGTCGACAGATAAACAACAAGTAAAATATTGTACAAGGGAGAAAATGGAAAATAAATAAGGAGCTGGTTTGGAAGGAACTAGCTCTCTCGTTTCTTTTCGTTGAGACGAAATATGTAGGAAGGACGACGTGGAATATGAGACCTCGGAGAATATATATTTGAGTAAACAGATAGTTTTTTTTCTTGGGAGTCATCTTCCCTGTCCCAAAGAAAGTCATGGACTTATACACCACCACTCTCTGCATCCATCTGTCCCTAAATATACAATGAGTGAGTAACTAATATCCATACATGGAGTTTACTATCCCATCTCGACTTTTGAGAAAGAGTTGAAGAGTGCTCTAGTACACAACTTACTGGGCTTTGGAAAAAGTTTTACGAGGAGGGCATATATTTCTAGCGTTATAATGGATAATACTTGTAAAGCCCAGTTTTTTCGAGAAGGAGCACCAGCTTTTTAGGAAAGAGTTATTGCAAAAAATATGTGTACTCTTTATGTTGAGCAGAGTTATACACACATTTAAAGTAGAAGCCAGCTTTCCTCTTTATTTTGTTAGCCTGGATGTTTACACAACTTTCTCTTTTCTCTGCCATCATCATCCTCATGTTCCATCCGGCTTTCTTCATTTTTAGGAAGTGGGGGAGAGTAGCGCCACCTGCTTTAGTAAACCAACTGGTTTGTAGGTCCGTCTTTTGAAGAAAAAAGTTTGACTCTTTTTTTAACGGATTGGAACTATCTTGTTTCAGTTTATTTCCATTAGAATGTTGAGAAACTGGAGCACATTGTTTTCTATATTGAAAAAGGCACCTTCCGTTCTCTGATTTGTCACGAGGAATGAATGACATCACAACATGCTCTAAATAGTGAATGGATTCGTTGTGTAACAAGAGATGAAATGAATGTGTCATGATGAGTGACTACAGATTTCGCATTTGGCTCTCTTCCTGCCCTCTTTTCTTCCCTTCCGTCTTCGTTTTTTCCTTTGTTCTTTTTGTTGATGTATGGATGAGTGGAGAAAAAAGGAAGACACGAAATGGTTCGACACAGGAAGCAATTTTTGTGTGAGCTTATCCCCCTTCGCAAAAAAAGTAGAACATTTTCTTTATAATCCGGAGTTAGTTACGGTTCGTCCATAAAGAAAACAGCTGAATAGGTTAAAAGGGATTGTGACTCAAGTTGCAAAATAGTGAGCTTCGCTTAGGCGGCCCTATTAATCGGATACTTTTGCCTTGGCGGTGACTGGAAGAGGCGCAAAATAAAATGAATATTTTATATAGAGTTTCATACGGATTAAAGATTAAATTTCCTCCAATTTTTTACACCCAAATTGCGTAACAGGAGCCTTCCAAACCATTACCGGGGTTGAAATGAAATGTTCTCAGAAAAATGGATTACAAACTGATTTCTCAACACCGTCCATATTTTTTAGATTAAAAAATGAAATGCCTATGACAAGTCATTTTCTCAATTTTCCATATTCCAAGTAATATTTTTAATTTTCTGTATAAAAACCGTGTCACGTTAATAAAAAAACGCTTGTTTTCCTGCTTCAGCACGTTTTCATCCTGCTAATCTGCCCATGTATTGCAACTCAATGAGCCTTCTAACAACTTGTAATGTTGCTAGCTGCCAACAAACAAGCGCTGGCGGAGAAAAGAAAGGCTCAACTTGATTACATCCAACAATCTAACAAGTCAAGGGAATATGTGTGTGTTTCCGGTGAAGCAGCCAAGCAAAAAGGAAAAATATCATTATACATGCCTATATCCTCATTACTTAATAAGGTCCACGGAGAAGAAAAAAACCGTTGAAGTAAATAAGGATGACATTTTTGTATGGTGGTCTAGACTTGCTGTTCCTCCTTCCTTCATTGTATTCTAGAGCTGCACATGATGATATCAGATTATCCCATTTTTTATCGTCGTCCATCATCACAACAAAATAGTTTGGTATAAGGGAAGCTATACATAAGCTGATTGTGAGTCGCGACAGAAAGCCGAGCCAATTAAGTTTGGTGGTAGGGACATATATATATCGAGACTGAGCACATAATTAATATGTCATCTCCGGAGGGATGCTCCCTTTTCCCATAATAATAGAGAAAACTGGAATGAGAGAAAGTATATCAGGATGGGGACGATCATGAATTGGGAAAAACGGAGCAGAAGCATAACTTTATAAATTGGCTTTTTCCCTTCGGCATCACTTTTTCACGCATCACTTAACTTGCTTCTTTGAGAAACAAACTTGTACACAACTCAGCTAATACATTGAGTCATTTATGAATCCAGCTCGTCTTTTCCCCACAATATTTGAGGTTTGTAAGGAAATTTATAGAGGACTGCAGTTTCATCGTCATTGTCGTCATCTATTTTTCTTGTAGTTCCGTACCTTATTGCGGCTCTGGTTAATAAATAAAAAAGCATTTTGTTGAAAAGCAAACTATTTTCAACGGAGCGGATACACAAAAAACGGTTACTCTTTAGTCTCCCTATTTGAAACTTTCTTGCCGTTTGTTTTTTAAAAAAAAGAGTCTTTCTCAGCAAAAAGGTTTTCACGGCATGTTTTATTAAGGAGTTGCCTACTCCTGAAAATTTTATGCTTCCCTCCTTTCCCTCCTCCCGTTTGTAATATGTACGTTGTAGATCAACATCTTCACATCATCATGTTTTAGAGCGGAGTGGACCCCCAACATTTTTCACGTGGAGAAAGTGCACGGCAAGTCCTTTTCTCTCAGTGAGGATTGCCCAAGGGACGGAGAAAGCGAAACTGCAGCGACGAGAGCTGTATACCACCGTTTTATGAGAGTGTTGTGTAATGTTTAGTTGCTCAGGCTCCACTCTGGAGATAGCGTTTCAAAGAGGGAAAAGTAAACAAAAAATATTTGTGGGAGGTATTCAACAACCTCCCTGTTTGCTTCTTCCAATGTCGGCAGTTTGTACCTAACTCCCACTTGCATTAACATAAAACTGGAAAGGTTGTGACCTGACCTCATGGAAAATTCCAAGATAAAAAGGAATAGACAGGTTTCAAGATGTTGAGCGGATGCAGCTCGTAAATTAAAAGAAAGCAAAGGCGAATAAAAACTACCAATTCTTCCTCCAGATCATCTTCTTCAGTCAATAAAAATTAGAGGAGAGAAAGAAAGCAATATGAGAAAAGTGTTGGGCCTCAGCGAAAGAACTATATAGGTAGATAATATCCGTCTTTTCTCTTTGGAGAATAATAATTGAGAAGTCATAAAGTTTTTTACAACTTTTTCCAGCGAAATGAGTATTTTCACAGGAGAGGTTTCTCTGTTGTCTCGTCAAACTTGTTTTCCTCATGGACGAGAGGGCTAGAACAAGTTAAATTCCGGTCTGCACTATCTTGTACTCTGATTGTTGCTGGGAGCGCATCCCATCGCACAAGGCTAGGCTTGTTATCAGTTATGATGAGGTGAAAAGTACGGTGATATGATGTCGAACCTGATAACTTTTGAAGAAGTGGCTAGCTGGTTCCCGTCATGTACCATGCACCGCACACTTCTCAAGATATTTTGACAGCAACTGTTTTTAGGTATATTCTGTAGAGCTCCGTGAGAAGTGTTATTATATGCTGAAAACTTCGTTCTCCCCAAAAAAGTCTGGCAACGAATGGAAAAAACTTTATTCTTTGTAATATCCCATTTTTCGGTCACTTTTTTTCGCGAAAAGAATACTTGACGACTTTTCCTTTCAATTCAATATAATATTGAGAATATCTCGAGAAGAAAGTTGATATGGGTATTATACCTCTACATTTTTACGAGGACATAAACACATACTTTTTTTTGCATGGCCCATCAAAATTTCTGGAGATGTACATAACTACATTTTTTCTCTATGAATTCATTCAATGTTTGCACTTTTACTTCCCAAGTTGTAAAGGAAGAAATCCTCCGGTGACAGAACTACCACTACAAAAAAAACTCTTATAGACAAGTATTTTTTTCTTCTCTTTTACACACATTCAGTTTTGTTTTTTTACAAGTGGATGATTCCTTTCTCGGAGACAAGTATGCACGCATGGGAGTTGGATTTGAAATGTAGTTTTTATGCTCGTTTCTCCTATTTTCTCAGACTATTTCTTTGTTTAGTCTTGTGGGACAGAGAGAAGTTGTTGTTCAACAATAAGTTTTTAAGTTGACTCAACCATTTTCTTTTTGTTATTGAAATAAGAAAATTATGTTAGGAGCGAACAACAAGGAATATAGAAAAGGTAGAGAATATTCCCAACATTTCTGCGTAGTTTGCTTTTTATTGGAGGAACAAATTCCAAGTTTACGAGGTGCTTGAGCACAGGAAAAAATGTCAATACATGACATGAATTTATAAAGATAAGATATCCCTCTTTATAACTCATACGTTGATAACAACAAATGGGATTTGGAGTGTTTTTCTGTCCTCTTGTTTTTCTCTCAAGTGATGAAAAATAGAGGCAACTTGAGAATTTATTTACACGGCGTTCAACCATGTTATTATGATTTGCAAAAATAAACGTGTTCTTTTTCTTTTTGATCCAGGTCAAAGTTTATTGATGTTAGAAACCCTTCAATCATATTAATGTTATGGAAACCTAATATATTACCATGAAAGTAGCCTCTTCTCATTTTTTAATGAACACTCGACCACTTTTTTCAAATATGTATTTACTTTATTTGAGAGGAAGTTATGAACGGCGTTATGAAACAACTTACTGCGCAGCATATCTCCCTGGAGTCCTTAGAAGAGAAAGAAATAAAGAAAACCTTCATAGAAAATTATATGAAAGGCCGTGATAACAAGATAACCAAGATTTTGCGTCAAAGATGGATTCAATACAAGTTGCGTAACAACTTTTTGTCTATAATATTATGAACGGAGCCGAAGTAGATCAAACGTCATGTGGTCATGTCATAACTTACGATATTTATATAAGTGAATGAATCAGACACGTAGGTAATTAGGAAATCATAAAAATATACTGGATTAATCAACAGTTATGTAGAAAATCTTTTTACAAACAACCAAAAATATCAAACAAAATGAGTTTCTTTCTTATGATTTGGTGAGCCAAATGATATTTTTGTTGGATTAGCCTTTTTCAAGTGAACAGGAAACGACTAGCTTTCATATCTCCTTGCTTTACTCTGAATAGTCATAAAACAAAATCCCTGAATTTCACCTTGATTCGAAAGAAATGAAGCAAAAATAGAAAGGGGTATTCATAGCTTTCCGGCAATAATGCAGCTGACTCCTCCTCTTCCCCAACTTCAAAGCCCGAGACGGAAAGGGCTACTATACCCAAATGGATCTAAATTGGGTTGGTTTATTGCTAAAATGCTACTCTTAAAACTAAAATATTTCCGAAGAAAAGAAGGAAATCGATTCCTTTATAGTCAACTGCACCTTTTGTGGTTTTACGTAAGAAATTTTACTGCTAATTTTGACATTAGTACTTAGGTAGCAGACCACAATCGTTATGATTAATAGACGCCAACTGAACTACACTTTTTATGAAGAAAAATGATCCTAAATTGACCATTTTTCCTTCTAAAAAAACATCTGGAATAGCAAGTAATTCAGCCGAAAACAGTGAGCAATTTAGCCGTGTACTTTCCCTTTAAAAAGGTAGAAAAGTATGGAGTAAAATGAAGGGAAAATTGTTGACGTTAGTTTGGCTTTTGGGCAGCTCCACACATTTTTATGACCATCTTGAATGAATGAGGATATAGCCTTCAATGGCAAGAAACAATCACTCTTTCCAACGCTCAGGGTATCCTGTCAGCCTTTTTTGGGGTGTAATCCACTTCTTGTGACCTGTATCTTTGAAAGAAATAAAGTTGGTAGCCCAATCCACGTAAAAGTAAACCTTACGCTTCTGTGGACTTTTCGACTTTCTCCCATCTCGGTTTCAGGATTGAAAGGAAAAGGTCAAAGCAATCATAAAAGAATTGCTCCAAAAGTTGGGCCAGTTGCAGACAGGTTATGGGAGTCGTTAAAGGGAAAAAATTCAGACATTTAGTGAGGATCGGGAGCAAAATAATAGATTCGTCTTCCAATATGTAGGCATTCACTTTACAAACAAAGTAGGTAGCATTTGGCATGTGCATCGTAACGTATATTTCAGCCTGCGAAAATAGGACAGGCTTCGTTGTTAATGACCTTCATTCCCCAGAATACTGAATTAGCTCGTAAACTCTACGTTGATTTTAATACTTTTATCTGATAATCCTTTCGTAGTCACATTCACCCTCCCTCCGAAAATTTTCGACAATCAGCCGAGCCCACCCAAAACTCAACTTATTTTTATTTTGGCAAGAAAAAGAATTGTAGCACGTCGTCGAAAAGTCACAACCTATAAAATGCACCTTTTTTCAAACTCCAAAGATAAAAATAGAACTACAACAAAAAAGGGAAGTGTCTCTCCAGGAATTCTTCCTGTTTTCACCCCAGCAGGATATCCAGCCGAATAATTATACTTTCCATTCAAAACGAAACAAAAACCACATTGTTATAAATTCGGTGTGTGTTCAGAATGACTTTTTCCAGCGGCCTTTATTCCTTTTAATTAATACACGGAAAAACAATGTTACGTCATTTCTGTCGCATTCACGTCCTTCCTAATAGCATCCTTGCTTTTATATTTTCTACATTTAATCATCATAATATACATATATTTTTCCAGAATCTGGATAACTCCTCCCCCGTGCATGTACATAAATGCCGTCATAACACACTATTCCTCTTCCTTCCACATTTTGATTCGGAACGCCAACGAATTCAGTTCAACGTTGGCTCCCTAGTTTCAAGTCAGTTGCTGCTTGTCTCGCCAACAATCTAATTGTGAGTTTGGAGGAGAAGCAAAAACATTTAACTTTTTTCTGTTGTTCCTTTCTTCAAACTCGTTCCAAGCAACCCGATTAAGATTGGCAGGGAGAGAGAAAAAAATGTTTATGATGCAGTTTTAGCACTGGAAAGACTAGCTTTTTTGTTTCTCCTATTTTTCATAGGATGTCTGACCAAATTACCATTTTATGGTTGTTTTACACGCATACGAGAATTGTGCATGTTTTCTCCCAACTCAAGTTTTGGCTTCTACCTGACATGAGACGATCATGCTGTGACGAGAAAAACTACACATGTTGTTACCAAAGAAAAAATGAATTAGTTGAACTCTTTTTGCACTCGTTCCATTTTTTTTCGTGTGTGACCTTACATAAACATGTAATAATATACAATAATCACCATAAATAATGGTGAAAAGGCCATGGTCAATATCATCTTGAGTTGGACTCACTCTAGTAATCATAATCGGGTGATAGCCAAAGTACAAGGATATCTCACGGCCTTTTTCTAAGGACAGAGTTCCAATTTAGCTCAGCTCCATTTTTATCTTATAGTTTACCCAAATGAGCAACATTCTTTTGTATCAACATTCCACTCAGGAAAAAACAACAGTTTTTTGGCAATTTTTTAAACCATACCTTGTTTAGCTATGAACTTTGACTTTATTATTATGTATTACTACCACGCCATATTTCACAACTTTATTTTCTCAATATTAAGCATTCTATTGAGAAAGTAAATTTGAGGCGTAGTAGTTTCTCCATTATTAAAAGTTTGTAGGTGGAGGCTTTCCTTATTAATTACACCCTCGCTTTCTTTCTTCACAAGAGAGCCCTTTCCAAGTTGGGAACTAACTGGTGTAAAATAGTTTTTCTTGTGGCAGTGGTTTAGCTGGGTAAAGTGATGATGGAAGCCATAAAATGATTAAAATACCACGGGAAATCATAAACACAGTTTGAAAGCATAACATTTAGCATACTATTTCACCTAATAACCATTCCGCTTTTGAATATTAGTTGCCTCATCTAGTTAACTTTTTTTGGCGCATAAACTCCTTGTTAAAACAAAAAGTACGTGCTTTATTTTAGCCAAACGGAGCTGTGTGGTGTACAAGTTTATTTTACGCATGAAATATACGTATATTTATGAAAGTCTAATATTGATTAATGCTTTCTCCCAGCCGTGCCTTTCATTTGTGTAATGTTTAATAAAGCGTTCAAGTTGAATGGTTCAACTTTGTAAAAATGAAAGTGAAAGTAAGAGAAAATGTTTACAAGGCAATAGAAAAGTTTTATTTTGGGAGCTGGAATGATTTTTCCTTTTAAATCTGTAAAACTTTTTTACCTTTCCATTCTACTTTTACCTTTGATTAATATTCTTTGTTGCTTTTGTATTAAGTATTATACGCAGATATAACAATTTGTGAGCGTATCCTATCATGAGGACAAGGCAGGTCTGAAAAAATTGCGTAGTCTTTGGAGAATGGATTGGAAAGGATCGTGATCATGATCTATAGGCATGATATGGGTTGGTTTCAAGTTAAAAAGGTGGAGAGAGAGAGAAAGGTTAATGTTATTTTTCAATTTCATTCCTCTCCTCCTTTCCACAATTTATGCATTTTTGGGAGCTGCTCTCCTCAAACTTTCACCATCCCATTTGGTATGGATGAATGAATAAGACAATAAAATCATCTTCTATTTTACCTTGTTTTGAGTCTGAAACTCTGTCGAATTATCAAGGCGAAACTGAAGAGAGTGCAATTTAAATGCATAGAAAATGTAATAAAAATGTTGAAGGAGGTCACATTCCCAAATTGTTTCCTTTGTATAGTTCCTCACAGTATAAAATATAAACGCATTGGAATAATATATTCGTGGAAAATATAATGTTTCAAAAGGGGGAATGATGGGAGATAGTATGACAGAAAAATCGTTCACGTTTAAACATGTACAACTGGGACATGATCGCTTAAAATTGAGCTGGATGTTACATTAAATCGACATTTGCTGTGAGAACTCACGTGGAACAATACACCTTGTCCTTGTTTCCTAACATCTTTTAGGGAAGGAATGAAAACGTCCTTGAGCCAAGTTGACACGGACTGAGCGTGCATGTACCCATTAAAAATGGAGGTGAATTCTTGAGTAAAAAGTTTCAAGGATTTTAAAGCTAAAAATGTAAGGTTCACGTTGCAAATGTAGCTCATATAGCACAAACATTTTCTTTTTAAAAATGAAATATATTTTGCTATAGTTCATTCGAAGGATGAATGGAGAAAATGGCCCTAAAAATTTTTCTCGAAAGTCGAATGTTCACAATGTTTCGTTTGTAATTATAGATGGCTAAATGATAATAATTCAATTGTGTAGCAATTGTCCTTCCGTTTAGACAGTAGTTTGCATGATGGCTACTGTCTCGCCATGTGGATTATGATCGAGACGAACTTGTTTTTTAAATAAATTTTTAAAAAGCTGAACTGCGTACTCAAACTGTTCTAATTTTGAAGGTTAAAGCCTGCTTTTTCCCAATAATGTGTGACTTACTCAATGTCATGCAATGTCAAAACTTTTAATGTTGTTGTTGTTGATCATGATGTTTTTAGTATTGAACTTTCAAAAAGAATATTCACAACTTCCTTTGAGCTACAATACTAATTGGAATCTGAATTATAATGAATACAGCGCTTTCTAGTGTGACTATTATTAGATTTTTCGTGTTTATGCATCCTGTTATTTTCCACCCACACTTAAAAATGATGCTGACTACTACGAAAAATGTTTGTAAATTCTGTTTGCATCGTCAGCGCATCCAAATTTCTAAAAATTGAAGCCACATTTGCCATCGGCTTTCTAAGAAAGCCCAACCTTTCCCCTTTCGCTTATTCTATCATCATTATATTATGGTAAACATGGAAAACGCGTTTGTTTTAATTCACCCTGTTTCCATTTCTTGGAATATTTATATCAGGAATGAAACCGACGAGAATTAGCCCAACTCCGAGAAATGAAAGCCTCCAAAAATGCTACAGCATCCAAACTTAATCCATTGTACTTTTTTTGTGAATTGCAGAGCCAGTAACAGAAGTGGTTGGAGGTCCAGACCTGTTTATTGATCGCGGGAGCACAATCAATCTGACGTGTACTGTAAAATACTCTCCGGAGCCCCCATCCTATATCATTTGGAATCATAATAATGCTGTAAGTCAAACCCACTTTTTTTTAGCTCCAATCGCAGAATAATCAACTCTAATCCATTCTCATTTAGTCATGTGTACCTGCGCGTGAATTGCAAATTACGAATTATGCAAATCCCCTCAAAATAATTGCACTGCTTTCCCAACAAATCAAGTCAAGCCTATGGGAACAGGAAATAATCCAACATTAATAATTTAGGACTTTCTCCACCAAGGGAAAAGTTGCTTTGGAATGGAACAATTGGCAAAATTTTGGGGAACAAAGCAAATAAAGGGAGTAATTATCATGTGGAATTTGTTTGCAATTGTGTTGTTTGGCTGTTCATGGGAAAAGTTGGCTGGAATGATTATGAATGAATGTTCCGCTTTCCCAATTCCAATCAACTTTCATTCCCTCCTTTGTTGTGTTTCATTGAGCACGAAACAAGTTGTAAACTTGTTTCGTTTCTACTACGCTGTTACAGTTGTATATAGATGAAGCTCGAAAGGAGAGGAGACAAGGAAGAGAAAGTTGAGGGCGAGTGAAGATGACGGAACAAGAAAAAAGTTTTGTTTTGAACTGAATGGGAGATGGGGAAACTGATGTGATGTGTTGTTTAAGTAAAGAATATGAATATATAATTGATGCTCCAAGAGAAAATGTTGTATAGCCATCAAACCATCCATTCTTAACTTTATTAACCAAAAAAGCGGCGTTATAAACACATCAGGATTTCCGAAAGACTGTATACATGGATAGTTAGGCATTCTGCCATGCATCGTTTGGTTCCTAGCTCAAGTTGAAGATACTTGTTGTGTTGCCGTCTTTTCTCCCCGCGTAACCATATCATAATGATGTTTGCTGGTGCAGCTGGGTCTTCATTTTCTTGTCATGTTTGTTTCCCTGGTTTCATTTCATTAATTAGTCATGAAAAGCGAGAGTGCCTTCCAGAGCTGGAATGATGAGTACTCTAGCATGTAATGTTATAAATGTGATGAGAGGCCGCTCTTAGTTGGCAACAACTCAAAATAAAAACCTTAACTTGTGAACAACGAGAGGAGAAAGCATAAACAAGCGCTCATGACACGAGCAAATGAACACGACAAGATATTAAATATGATAATGGTGTTGAGCACAGCAATAATGCAGCGGCGTGTCGTTCCTTCTTCGAGTCAAGAGCTGCTTTCACTTTCTTTATTGGAGTTGCTGTTCATCAACTTCTTTCTTTCTTGTTTTGTGTCATCTGCTTTCACTATGACATTTTCCAAAATTGTCTTGAGTTCCTTCAGTCGTGACTTTTTCCTTTGGTGCAGCGGATCTTTAAAAGTGCATGAACAAAGGAGTTTTGACTTTGTAATAAAAGCTCAGAGAGAGTCTTATTGACTTACAAAACTGTTTGGTAAATAAATACGAGCTTTCATAGAATTACATTTCATTTGAAACAAACAAAACAAATACTGAGAGTTTCTCCGAAATCCTTCTTTGACTTATTGACACTCCAGGTGCATGCAGTCCAAAGCAAAATTGAATGAGTTTGAAAATCCGAGAAATTTTGTTTATAAAACTTGTACATTCAATGGTTTGAGGCTCCCTTTGCTTTAGAAAACCTAAATGCATTTGAAACTTTTCTTACTTTCCAGCTAAAAACATTATGAAGGAATGAGTTCAACACAAGTTTTAAGCATATTGAAAGGAAATTTTACTTTGAAGTGTGTATAATCCTTTGAAGAAAAGCAAAAATGTGGTTTGGCGTTTTATAAATGATGAGAGATTTTTAAAGCAAAAAATCTACTTTCAAACAAAACCAACGGTTCTAGGAAAATGGAGAAAGGAGCGAATGTAAAATTATGAGAAATCACTTTAAAGTCAAATGTTGAAGTAAAAATGTAGATTTGTTTTATGTAGTACTAAAATATTTATTTTTTCTCATGAAAAAAGTAATGACACAAAAACAACTGATCAATTAAATGGCATTCTATTTTTGAGCTGCAACTGTAATTGAGGTGAAAGGTTAAAAGCCAATGAGTTCGCCTATAAATTATTTGATTATAATTGATTTATCGGCGTCATCAATTGAGTTAATTAAGCGTTAGCTAACCAATTACGGTTAAGATTGGCCCATTCATAAAATTTTAATCTGAAATTGGGCACTTTTGTAATTCGTCAAAATTTGCAGGCAAAAACTCATGTGCATCATGAAATTTTGAAACTTTCATTTTGTCGCAACACCTCGTGATTCCCAACGATTTCTTTATCATCAGCAGACATTGCGTATAGAACTAGACTATCAACCAAACCAAATTGGATTTTTCATTATTACGAATATTCTCAAACCTAGCCTGCTACTACTTCGTCCGGTCTGGCCTTGATAAATAAATAATTTCATTCCCAAATCGGTCGGAATTTGGCTACCGTGTTACTAACTTTTTCTGTCCATCAATGCGCTGTGCACACATCCCAATAAAAAATGTAGCACCAAGCTAAATTACTCTGAGCTGAAGAAAAGCTAAAAAGTATATAATGTACTATTTTAGCATTGATCCAACTCAGCCTTCCTTCTGTAATCCTTTACAGCATAAAATGTGGGTTAGCTGTTTTTTCTGGAGTGGGAGAGATGGATGGATCATGGATAAAATATGTACATGCATAAAATGTTGAGAGACAGCAGCAGCGAGTGGTGAAAGCTCGAGAGAATTAATTATGAGCGACTGAGTTTTGTTGCAGTCTTCGTCATCCACTTTTTCCTCCGCAACTTGGCTACGACGAAAGTTAGGTAAAATGTAGGTACGTTTTTGTCTTGTTGCTTTTCACTTTCCCTCAAAATGAGCACTGCATTGCGCCAGTAAGAAAAAGAGCTGGAAGCAAGAGAGGACAGGAGAAAAACTGGAATTATCTAGTCATCCAGTCATCTCATCTCTCACCTTCCTCTGCTTTTCTCTGCTCAAACTCCACGAATATATAATACTCCCTTGTTTTATGCATGCATCCCAAAAAAGATCCATATTTCCACTTTCATTTTTCATGGAGAAAATGGATAATAAGATTTGGAGCTTTTTTTGAGAAAGAAATGTAAAATGAATGGGAACATAAAGTGAAGAATGTGTCGAAATATAAAAAAAGTGGGCTCTACCCAACTGGATGTAGGTAAGGAAAGTACCTTTTGAACATTAAATCTTGTCTCCCCGTTCCATTTTCTTGTGCAGAGGGGAAAAGGCCTGAAATGTGATGGTGATGATGGCACATTGAAATGAAAACAAGGTTATGAATATATGAACTAAAGGATATACCACCCATTCCCACTTTTTCTCCTTCTGCTCCAACTCAGTCAAGGGGAAAGAGGAATCTGGGTGACTAGTGACGATTCCTTTCCACGAAGCGTTTAATGTTTTTTGGACACTCTTCTTGGAATAGCCGAACCATGCATTTTTCTCTTCACCTCAATGTTCGACCGGAAACTTGATAGATATTATCTTGTAGACAATTTTTTGTGGGATCGTCTCACTTTCATATCCTCCATCAAAATCGTAGAGCAAGATGAAATGGAACCAATACTGATAATTTTTTGCTGCTGCAGCTTATAACTATCAAGCTGAACAAAGGCGGACAATTTTTCTTTTTTTTAGCTTCTCCTCAAATTCTCAGCCTTTCTCCGAGTTGTCAGTTATTACAGATGGTATGCCAAAACCACAGTGAGTTGAGAAAGAAGGAAATATCTTGTGGAAAAATCTTCCTCAACCAAATCATGTTTCGAAACGAGAGGCTAGGGACATGTGGAAATGTACATACGATGCAAATGGTCTTGAACGGTAAAGAAAAGTTTGAGAATCTGAAATCGATATTTGACAAATTGTAGCGGGTTTGAGAGGAAACACCACAACAATTTTTGTGCAGGAGTAGTCATTCCCCACGCATGTGGAGGGGAAGGGCAATTCGCCAAGAAAGTGAGACATTCTCCTGTTTGTAACGTGTTCCCATTTACGCACAACAACATGAATGTTAAAATATTACATTTTACATCAGCATGTCGGCGGTAGGTAGGTATGCGGAGATCAAGATGCATAGATATTGCTATCCTTTTTTGGAATGCGAGTGAAGGAATTTTTTAAGGTTTTTTTTGTTATACTCAAGAGGCTACTATACGGGAATCCGGAGGGAGCTCGAGAAAACACAATTTTCTTCTGCTGGTCTAGTCTACATGACCCTTTCCTGGTTATTCCGGTTGGGTGCTGCAGACGAGACTTTGCCTGAGTCACATTACCATTTTTGGTGGAAATAACTGCTCCTTCCTTTCCTTACACGGGATATTAGACGCAACTTTATGTTTCCTTATGGACCGAGCTATAGCCAACAACTTTCAGTCATACCTTGCTTCCTTCGTGTAATTTTGCATGCAACATTTTTTTCACAAAAAAAAATCTCGAATTTTTTCCATTCCAAAAAATCATGTCCAGCAAACTGGGATTACTGCAGTCTTATTCCGAATTCAAAAATGCTTCAACCTTCAACATCATCAGCATATCTACTCCCTGAGTAAACACACTTTCCTGTTCTCCCTTTTTTCACTTCGTTAAGCTCACAAGTTTGAAAACGAATGGAAAATAAAACGCTTGTTTAAAATGTGTAAACAAAATATGAAAATTTCTTTAAAAATCCCAACACCTTCGGATGGGATCTAAGTAAGCACATTTATAAGTCACTACAAACTCAAAAAAGGGGATGAATATTCATATCTTATTTCGGTTCTCGAGCACAGTTGAATAAGCATTGAAAATCACCTTCCAAACCAGTTTCAGCTCCTTACTGCGCACTTTTACAAACAAGTTAATAACATTGATATACGACATGTTCATCATTCTTTCTGCATTTTTTCAAAACAAGCTTAAAAGTTTGTACCCGAGTAAACAAGGATTTTCTTCAAAATTTCTAACTGTGGAAGAGTCAACCATATATACATACATGTAAAACAGTAAAAAACTTCTTTTATTTTTTGGCAATTGCCTCTGAAATGTTATGGTGTGTAATATTAAAAGTCGTGAATGAGCTTGGGACGCTGTCACAAGCCCTTTTTCCATTCCCATTTTCCCCATGAGTGATGACTGCATTATTACCACTAAAGTATAAAATATGACATGGTATAATATTGTCAGCTTTTGGATTATTGCCCTAGTTCAAGCCTTTCTGAATAAGCGGGGGAAAAAGTGCTTACACCACATCATCTCCTCATGATATCACATTGTCATGTCATGTACATTCAAGCAGCAGCTTTGTGGTGAGGTTCATCTCCGCTCTTTCCATTCTTTTGTCTCGTTTTCATTTTTCTTATAGGGTTTCACTATTTTACTTCAATTTCATGCAGCACTTCTTTTCACTTGTAAAATTATACGAATATCTTTGTAAAATTCTAATAAATGGGAGTAGTCTGTATCTAACAATTTACACTTGCTGTTTCTGTTCATTACAAGCTCCCTCGTTCTTTCCTAATTAGTTGGCTATTCCCTTGATGGCTTTCGTTTTGTCAAGTGATGCGAGGGAAAGAGGAGAATGCAGTAATTGCAGAGCTACAAATTAATGGGAGAATGCGGGTAAATACTTATGGATTGATTATGATGACCATCATGATGCAGAATGATCTGTAAGCGAAATAAATGAATATGCTGATAACTGAAGGACAAAATGTCAGTTTTCAATTGCAGCATCCATCAAGGAAAAGAAAGAGAGGACGTGTAATGTAAATTTATACCCGAATGCATGAGTCGAGCAGGTCCCACTGAATTTATATATTCATGTGAATCCCCTAAAAAGTTTGGTAGCAGGTTTCATGCTCAGGTTGGGTTTAGTTTGTAGAGATTTCATATACGAGCTACGTCAAGTCAAGTTCATCTCATTCATCTGCTACTCTAGTTTGGTGGTAGTACTGCAGTGGGAAAACTCAGGAGAGTTGTTGAAAAAGTTTTGAAAGAGGATATGTGAGAAAAGAGATTTTGAGCAGTGTCTCTCTCTCATTTTATTTTTGCTCACTCACTCACTCACTCTCCCAGGCAATATATTCAAATTGACAGAAAGTATCTTTTGCACATTCATATTAATACTGGTCTAGCTTGGATGCATATTGCCGGCAGGATTTTGTGGCTTTACGTGTCGTCACTTAATATTCAACGAACCGAGCATTTGTGACTTTGGCATTTGTATAATATGCAACCATGTTACACCAAACTCTTGGAGGTTGAAGGTACGCCAACCCAGTCCCAAAAGCTCATCTATAATGAATGACACAGTGTGTGTGTACACTGCACAAGGAAAAAGTTTTCCTCAAACCGCAAAAACACGAGCATTTGACTTTGCACAAGGGGAAGAGTTGTCATGATCATCAGTGGTGGTATATCCACATCAGTTGGACCGACATTACTTTTTCTCCTTTCCCATTCACCTCTCCACTCCTGCCACCACACATTAGAACCAACATACTTTGAGTGGAGCGACCCAACCGACCTCTGGCCCAATTCAAAATCTAGTCTCAAAATATATATGCTTCTTTTGTACGCAGCCTGCTCGCACAATATCCGTCTACCAAATATACGCGTAGCTCCCACGTGCTCTTTCAAAATTCAGAGATACTTGGGATTTAAATGTAGCTTTACCACAATCTGTCATCCACATCTCGCTCAATGTACCATCTGCTTTCACTGAAATACTGAATAACCAATGCGCTCTGAATTCGAGTTGGTTTCATAAATAGGAATGGCTGCTCCACTTTTCTATGATGATAATTTTAATTGTAAAATAGCAAGCTGAAATTATCATTAAGCACAACCCATAATTTCCGTGGTCTCTCAGTCATTTCTGATTTCACTCAATGTGAAAAAGTTAGGTGTTCAGTAAATCTTTCCAGATTTCGAGGGAGAGAGCTAGTCAATGGTAATTTTCCTTTGGTAAAGGTCAACCCATCAGCTCTTTTCCATAATTAATACGGGAGTAAGCGCACAGCGTCATGCTGGGAGTTTTCGAAGTTTTCAAGATTGGATTTTCCTTTTTGGTAGAAGAGGATCGAGGATTTTTTCGGGGGTTTCTGTTGGCTTGAGTGCAACTTTCAAAAGTGTTTAAATGGACACATTATAGAAAAGGTTGGGGGAATAAAGACAATCAACTGGTCCAGCCCGAGTTTAATAACAGTCATTTCAACCATTGTTCCTTTGTCTTGAGATGAAAAGAGAGAAGGATTTGAATTCTTACAACTGATTTTTAGTCACGAAGCCAAAAAGCTTGTTGGATGCAAATAGAAGAAACTCAAGGATGTGATGATGGGGAGAACGTGGGAATAATTCGGTGATGATGGCGAAAATGAGAGAGAAAAGTTGGAGAGATGTGCGTTGCAAACAGAAAATCATTTGGCTGTCCTTCCAAGTCCGAAAATGAGACTAGAAATGTTTTCGGCTTAACAAAACATAACTTTCCTAGAATTCCATTAGCCTTGAGTTGGAATATAAAGGAACAGAGCTGCAGTGCAGACGGAAACTCTTTAGTTGGCACTCTTCCCTTCAATTGCTTTTTCCTTCCTTCTTCCAACTTCCCATCCGGTTCAAAATGTATCTATATAATACTATGCATCTACACTGGACAAATAATGAAACTAGTTTTCCAACTTATTTTCATCCCAAATATTTTTTTGTTTTCCCCGAAAATGTGCAACTGTGGCTCATGATCGTTTTCCATTTTCCTATTAGATTGAATTGTCCCCAGTCCTTTTCTGGTAAAACTGAAGCCCAGACTTTTCCATTGTTTTCTCCTCAGGGTGTTGATAGCTCTGTTCTTAGCAGAGATTTTCTCTCAACTTGACTGATGAGGAATCAAATGGCAACAGGCAAAACAAAAGTTAAGGGAACTCCTCCCAAACTTTCACCCGATGCACAGGAGAATCCTTACTTACCAATAAATCTTTCTTTGGGAAAAAGAAAAAAGATGAATTGCTCCCCAGGAAAATCATCAGGAATGAATGCCCAATAAGGAAATAAAATCTGCACTTTTTCCACTGGAGCCACTGTTGTTCACGGTTGAGTAAGGGAAATGCACACGAGCAGAGAAAATCTTAGTTCAGTATGCTTCCAATCATCATCATTAGACTTGCACTCAGACTCACTCTACACAGCTGCAAGTTATGCTTTTACTTTCTCCACATTCCCTTCTGGGAATTTCTTTTTTGACTCTGATTTTTTCTTTGTCTTATAAAAAGTGTATAATAACATGGCCTTGGTTTTTTCTGCAAAGTTGTAAAGGGAGACTAATATTGTGTTCTTCTTTGAAATGAAAAAGTTGGACTTTGTCTTTCATCAAAGTTATTCATGGGCATTATAACTTTTATAGCACACGTGTGCTTACATAGGCAGCCCTGTTAGTTACAAATATAGTGTTTTTCCTTGAAAAAATATATTAGCAACATATCATTCATCATGGTAAGTGCGAGTGGGAAATAAGCATTATGCAATGCAGTAGCTTTTTCCCTTTGACTTTCACTTTTTTCTCTTTGAAAAGATAATTATGGTATGGCACTTGTAATTCCATGAATTACTACACCCTTCCGAGATAGATGAGTGGGTTTTTTACTGCAGAGGAAGACAAACTGGGTATAAATAAGGGAGAACACCAGTTGGCAAAGAAAGTGGCCAAGGACGTCCAACAATTTATGAACAACATTAGATTACACTTTGGCTACTTTATATAATACGCGTAAAGATTTTTCAAGACTAGTCTGGTCCAGAAATATAGAAACAAATTGTAGCAAGATAACAAACTACATTTCATTTTGGGGCATATTCAAAATAGAGGATGATTCAAACAAAGCAAACGGAACGTTCGTAAAAAAGTCAAGTTTGTTTATACGAGCGCTTCTATATGCTCCTACCATAAATAAACCATTACATCGAGTGCCTCCCTTTCCCCGACTACTGTTATATACCTTGAATGAAAGAAAATATCCGTTTTTATCATACCATCATAACTCTGAGTTGGAAAACTACAATTCCGGGAAAATAAACAATCTTTAATATCATGTTGTATTTGTTCTCGTGGAAAATTTGTGTCAACTTTTCCCTTTCCTCAAAACTCAAACAACATAAATAACGCTCATGCGTTATACCTTCGTTTCAGTCCAAGAAAATAAAAATGCTTGTCAAACTTGTCATCACATTTTTATACCGTTTAGACATTTTTTGATGATAATATTGTGCGATAAAAAGTGAACTAAAATAGGTAAAAACCTCCCTCCACCTTTCTTTTATAATTCGCAAAATTGGGAAGTATACTGTATATATAAAATACGTCCAATACACTTCATTTCCTGAATAACTTTCTCCGTCTCCATTTCGCGACATTGTTTTCTATGGAAAAATCCCGTTGTTGGGTTTCCTTTTTTCTTATTGTGTTTCGTGCACTGGCTTACTGACTGAATTAGCGAAAAGGGCAATGTTTCTTTCTTGGTATTGAAGCTCTGCTCTAATAATAAAGTCCCAAATGATTTCCTTCCTTTCACCAAAGCTAATCAGTGTTTTGAAGCAAACATTCCCAGTATCTCGTGGTTCAGGGTAGAGAAAGAGTCAAGACAAAGCCAAGCCACAAAAAGTAACCTCCACTCATAGGCATAATGTCTCCCATTTTTACTATTATGAGCACACACAAACACATAATATTCTATTACGTTTCATTTGTCTTATTCCCTTTGCATGGGGGAAAGAAAGTTGAGGAAATGTCTGGAGAAAGTTTATTTTCTTTTGGCGTCCTCATATTTCATATAGCTAGTTACATAAGTGGGAGCAAGAGCAACCAAGTTTCATTCACAACTAAATTTCCCAGGAGGCTCATACATATTTTTATAATTAATTCGGCAATCGAGCTCAGAATAAAACATTCATGAGGATGATGATCATCATCCTCATGATGGGGAAAGAGATTTTTCATAACTCTGGCTACAGATTAGTGGAAAGTGGGGACAAGCAAAAAACAAATTTTAGGAGAAAGTTTTCACTTTCCCTCACGCATTCATAAGCAAATCAGGTGTCGTGGTTAGTTTGCTCGGGTTCCAAAAAATGGGGAAAACTTTTGAGTGAGTTTGTAGCATTTAAGTTTTGATCAGCACAGCTCCAATTCTTCCTACAGGACTGTTTTGTAGGAACAAATGGGGCTATTAACTTCCTTGTCATTTTTGAACGGGGGAAAAGGGGATATGGGATGTTTTAGGGGAAAGTAGCAGCTATCTTTATATCTATTAGCTTTGTATTTAAATGTTAGGTACATCTTCAGACGAAACAGCTCTCGTTACAAGACGCATCATCATCGTATCGGCTCTATCTTTTTTCTTGTGCCATTACATCGTCATCAAACTACAAATTCTGATGATGTTGATCATCATCATTCTCTCCGCGAAAATCACAAGTTACGATCGGATTCCCATTACATAACAGGTGCACTCTCATCATCATTTTGACCTGTGTTCAAAGGGTTCCCGGGAATATACTCGGGCCGTTTGCTTAGAATGCTGACATTAGTTCCATTAAAAAAGACTGGGTTTGCTGGGTTGTTGGAGTAGTAAAATGGCTTATCATCCACATCACCTTTTTGCTCCATCGTAAAAAAAGGGAGAGCTCACAAAAAAAACTCCTCATAAATACTTTGGGGAAAAGCAAAAAGGAGCTAAAAGCCATAACGTGTTCGTTAGAATTGGAGGAGGTGGAGCAGCAACCAGAGATCTCATCTAGAACAGAGTCGTAGAGAATGACAGTACTCATGATCATAATAATGATTTTCAATGGGAATGTCAACCTTGTCATTTGTCCCCAAAACATGTCAAAACCTTTTATCATCACAAGTCTATTAACTATTCAGCCCTTTTACCTTTCTCTTCAAAACTATATATCATTATGTTTTTGGAGTAGAAAAAAACGACGACAAAACAAAATGTTTGTGTGCAGCAGAAGCAGTCGTTCTGTTCATCAAAAAAGTTGGGGCTATCGGCTCGATCAGCGATCAGTGGAGCCACCCTCCCTTGTACACATTTTAGTTGGCGACGGCTCCACTCCTGTTTTCCTTTATGACCGGTCCACATTATTATTTTCCCTTTTACTTTCTCCCCTTTAAAAACTCAAGTATATATAGTAGTTAGCTATATGTTTATAAGGCCACTCGTGTCCCCTATTTCTGTCGACGCTAGAGAAGTAGAAGAGCACTTGACTTTTTTGGTCGTAGCCATATCATATTACTATTGTTATTGTATGGTTTTTTAACGTACATAGTTGCCTGGTTGAGCTAACAAACAAGGAGCGGAGAAAAAAGAAAGTTGACACCCTTGGGGAAATATTGGGAAAATGTGAACTGCTCCAACTCCGTGTGTATATCCATATCCATCCATTTTTATCTTGTTGAGCAGGCTATAGCTATATCTGCTCTTTTTGCGTGCTGTGATTATGGTCAATGATAATGGGTCTGTGACATGGGTCACCCCCACGGACCACTAAACATAAAACATTGTTTCGGAGGAGTTGCTCCTTTTTGTCAACCTAAATGCTTCCAGTTGTGGTCTATATAGGGAGACAAGCGGCGTCCTTTTTTGTGGCGACCTTTTTTCAGCCGCGCGGTTTGATGAAACATGACACGTTGGGAAAGCGGACTGATGTGTGGTTGATGGTTTCAATCGGCTTCATTCAAACCCGCAGTTGAAATATGCTCCCACGTTACAACACCTGTCATACCATGTAACATCCTGTTATGCAGCATTTTATATCCTCAATTGTCATGTCATACAAAGGAAAAGGGAAAGTGCTCAAAAATTCAAAGCCAAGCTTCTCTGACCTGCATGCAAGTGTGTATTGTTATCAACTGCTTTTTTATGGGTACACGTGACTTTATGAAAATGAGCTTTTTTATCCGGAAATTAAAAGCTCTTGACATCCTGCAAACAAAAATGTCCTGTAGTAATAATACAATGGGACAAGTAATGCGTAATGAAAACTTTAGAGTAAGATAATGAATGGGATTTTATGTAATTTGACTTTTTTTGTTTCAGATAATAAGTTACAATTCACCTCGAGGTGGAGTCAGCGTTCTCACAGAGAAAGGTGAGACGACCACGTCGTATCTTTTGATTCAACAAGCAAAGCCCACCGATTCGGGTCGTTATTCGTGTAATCCTTCCAATGCTGTACCTCACAGTATACTCGTCCATGTTCTAAACGGTAAGTTTGCATGGCTTTAAAAATCATTATTTAAATTAAATAACAAATTTTAAATTTTACGTGCTTTGCATACGAAAAAATATATGCAGCTGACATTTTGATAATAACAACCATTGCAATTCCCAGCATGATGTTCGCTGATTGTCACCATTTCTCTAATGGCTCAAAGTCACGTTCAAAATATACGTGGTAAATTGCGTGTTTTTAGCTTTTCAAAAGTTCTATATATTTAAAGTACATTTATTATGGAATTTATAAAGAAAAATAATATAAAAGATCTCATCATCGTCATCACCTTCATTACACTTTTTACATGAATTTCCCGCATTTCATAGCTACAAACTTCTTTAGAAAAAAAAGTTTCCTCTCTCCACTTATCACTCCTTTCACGCAAACACCAATTTTTGCAACTTTCTCCCTGGATGAGTGAGCTGACTTTTTTTTACAAAAATAGCTGTAAAATTCGCATTTTGCTTCCAAAAGTGGCATAGCATAATAAATGAATAATTTATTGAAATGCTCTCTTCTCTACTGTGTAGTATGCATCATCACGCTCTTTTCAGCATGCAGCACAAATTTGACTCGTTCCTATTTATTACTCGCTTTACCACACACATAAGCATCATGAATGAATGTATGTAACACATGAAATTTGGGTTATTCATACATTATTACGGGAAAGTCAAGCTAGGAAAAAACATGTGTCAACGAGCTCTCATCAGAAATGTCACGCTTTACAAAATTACTCTGTAATGAGCCAAAGGGTGAAAAGTCATTTATCATTTTTGAAAAAGCAACAGAGAACCACTTGCCATTCAACTACACACACACTTGAGCACACATATTATGTACATCTACCCAAATAAACGAGTGACTGACGGAGCAAAAAGAAAGTTGCTGTAAAAATAAATCATGAAGGGAAACAACTATTGCTGTTGCTAACTGGGGAGAGAAAGAGACAGCTAAAAATGTGAATACTTTTTTGATTATGCTCCATTTCAGTTGAAAAGCAAAAAGCGTAGGTCAAACCAGTGAAATAAATTAAAATTTATGAGACTCACTCAAAATATTTGGTTGACTGGCTAACATTTTGGCAATGGTCAGGGGACAAATGTGCTTAGCATGTGTCTTATTATGAACCCATTTCTGGAATGAAATGTGGAGTCAACCACTCAAAATATGTCACTTGAAGGTTCCTTCGGTTTCAACTACTCTTGCTGTGCTCCAGATAAAATATCGCTATCAAATCAGGTGAAATGAGCTCAACGAAGTAAAAAAAAGTAGGTACGACATGTTATCAAGAGTATCAACCGATAAGAAAGCAGCTTTTCCCAGAAATTGGTGAAAAGTAAAAGTCCTTGAGATGTAGGGGAAAACGAAGACATTTTGTATTGAAATTGTTATAATATTCAAGAAGATTTTATGAAAAGGTGGATGAAAAAATTCTTTCCGAGAAGCGCAACTCTCTCCAAATTTGACGGCATATATACTAATTGAAGGGCTCAGGCTTGTGTAAGCACAACCAACTTTTCCCTTTTCCGGAGAAAATATTTGGAGGCTATAATTTTGTAAGAATTTATTAGCCACTCATTAGAAAACTCAATGCAGCTAAAGTTTATGGGAGTAAGCATACATTCAAAATATATGAAAATGAGAAATCAGATGTCATTCATTTTATTTCCTCCCGAGACGGAAACATTATGGTTGCGTATGCTACACTTTCTCCACAACTTGTAATGAAAAACTTTCAACTGGAGTGGAAGCAGCGAAGAAAAATTTCCAAGTTGATCCATCCCCCTGCATGCACGAGTTTGCCTAACTCATTTCATTTCTATGCACTCCCATTAGTTCTCCCACGTGGATTTAGAGATTGGAGATCAAAAGAGTTGATATACAAGTTTGACATGACTAAATCAACCATTCACTCAAAACGAGCAAGCAAACATTTGCCATTAGTGGAGAGCTTGTATCAATCATAATATTTTCCTTTTGATATATCTGAGAAAGTCAGAGCTTTTATTTCTAGTCTTGCTCCGTATAATTGGAGCTGTACTTTCTCTCGTTTCATGTAATTGAAAGAGTTAAATATTCAAAGTGGCAGCCCCAGATTTCCTCGAGTGATACACCCTTCACAATGATTGTAAATAAACAAGAGAGAAATATTGCTTTCTTTCATGTCTACTTTCACGTATCATGTGTAGTACGTTCTTCAAGCACTTTTTATCGTAGTTTCCCAAAGATAAGACTAAAACGCACGTTTTTACTCTCAAGATAACACTCACCAAATAACATTTAAGTCTTGTATAGCCAACAATAAGGAAGATTCGATTATGTACCTTTTTTGGTATTAGCATCAACACAGGAACAAGAGTAATATTTTAGTAAACACACTCCTTTTTTATTACCCTGGTTTAGTTAGTACTCTCGTGCCCATAAAAAGTGCAGAAAATAATTGTGTGGCTCTCTGGTTAGAAAACTACAACCCTCTTTTGTTCTGCAACATGAGTTCCATTATGTATAACAAGTGCCACACTTTATAATCATTCTTTCTTGCAACTCAAATTCGTATAAAAGAGAGGTATGTTGTGTTATGCTCCTGGTAGTGCTTTAAGTGTGTGGATAACCACATGAAAAAGCTGTGACTACCCCTATTTGTTCGTGGAGGAGCAAGAGCACATTATTGATTGGGTTCCACTGGAATGGAAAAAGAACGCACAATGACTTTCTCCTTCGCTCATACTCCAGATCTCTGTAATACTGTAGCCAAATCGAAGAGAGTCAGCCGCATAGAAAAGCCATTAATGCTTTCTTCTCCGTCGTCAGCCTGTAGGATTTTTGTGAGGGAGAAAGTACCAGAAAACTCAGTGAACAAGGACAGAAAACCCTATAACTTTTTCTTTGGGATATTATAGGTTTAAGCAGAAGAAAAATAAGTTGTGGTAGTTTTCATGAGTGATCGAATTTTTCCCTTCTGTATAAATTTGCTATAAATAGTATCACGAGGTGAAATGAAATGAATGTGAATGAAATTTTTTTTTGCAAACGCACAAGAGTTACGTATGTATGCAGAGGAGCAAGAAGAAAGTAGTCCTTATGCAAAAGTCATGTTGAGCCGATGGATCCATGCAGCGCAAAAAATATCCTGCTTTCACATTTACTTTTTTGCAATATTATTTCTTCCATTGGTATATTATGCCCATATACGCTACAGAATTTCCCTGAAAGCTTGATCTTTACTTTTTAACTGGTTGATTGCCTCTTACACCAAAGCTGAACTAGTTCTAGTTTTCAAGTTGGAAAAACACTCGCTCAGCTTTTTGTATGCATTTCAAAATGAAAGAATTTACTTTCTCCGTATAATATAAATGGTAGCTTCAGTGTGAAATAATATTTGTGGCATGGTGTGTGGTCTTTGGTACATAATACTTTATGCATTTCTAGCAGCATCTTTCTTAGGCGTTGTTTATAAAGAAAGCAAATGAACTCGTTTGGACTCCACCAATGAATACATGAGCGTGTAATTCAGTGAGGTGGTGGTTATTTGAGGAAAGTAGATAAGTAGGCACTTTTGTACAGATTCTTGTTGCTTCTTGTTAGCAAGGGACTCGCTTCGTTTCTTCCCGTCACTCCTTTATTTATGCTATGTCAGTTGGGAGTGCTTGGGCGATCTCTTTTCCCTTTGAGATTTATTGAGAGAGCTCTGGGCATACTAGACATTCTCCTTTTCCAGGTCAATATAACTATTTACAACTAGGGAAAGTAAGTAGTGCTTGGGAAAGCACAAAAATATACGACGCAGGAATTAGAAACTGTTTTCTTTTGAGAGTGAAAGTCAAACATGACTGGGTGAGTTTTGAAAAACAGATATTATTAGATGTGCATAACGCATAGCTAAACATACTTCATCTTTTAAAAGCAAATACTCAATCGACAAATGACCCCAGATTGACCTCTGCGACCTATTCTACCTCTTCCTGGATGAATGAGAGAGTAAATAAGCACTCTTTTATACTACAACCATCTTGAATTGGAAGTTAATTAGGAACTTTAAGTCCTCTTCAGCAGAGACGAAACAAACTTTCTTTTTCCTGTAATTCTCTATCGAAATCCAACAAAAATATCGAGGACTTGTTAGTGATTCTTGTCGTTTTTCTTGTATATTTTTTCAGGAGAGCTCCCAGCTGCAATGCAAACTGGAGGACAAATGCCGCAACAAATCCCCCTCAGCTTCTGTCTCCTATCCAGTGTCATCCTGATTTTTGTGACGTCTTAAATTATTCAAGAGAAAGTTGGAGAAAGTTCATCCCGTAAAACTGTACATATATGCTGTACATACATTGAGAGACTTGTACATGCTTATAAAAACATAGATCAAAGTTAACTCTTTGAATTTTTTAGTGGAAAAGAGAGAACCTTACTTACTACAAAAAAAAGTGCAAAAGACTTATTCCTCCCGTTCCAATCCTCGGTTTTTTTCTTACTTAAAATTCTGACAATGCATCATCCAGTTTTTCCTTCTCTGTGGGAACGAATGAGCTGGACACACATCTTGACTCTCGAAAAAAGGAACTCGAAGTGAAAGTTATACATAAAAACTGGTGTGCTTAAAAGTTAGAATTATGTCCCTGTTACTGCTCAATATATTACGATACGAGAAAATAAAGAGAGACAGTTTTTGATGGTGGTGCTGAACCTGATAAATGTTTTTATCAAGAGACACCTAACTTTACGGCGGAGTGAGTGAACATTCATTCTTTTATACTTAAGGAGTTCATAAAGAAAGTGGAGAAAGTTGGCTAATGTTTTTATAAATAGAGTACCTATATCGAATGCAAAACTGGAGAAACAACACTATCTTCTTGTTCATCAGATAAAATTTCCAAGGAGACGAAAATACAATTAGCAATTTTTTCTAGGAAAAACTCAAACAAAAGAATCTATTTCGCTGGAGTGACAAAGGAAAAGTTTTGTTTGTGATTTTCAGGGGAAAAACAAGTTGATAAGTTTGTGCTCCTCGACACATCCTCAGTTTATCTTTGTTGTACTTTTTGACGTCGTTTATTATCACAAATTTGATTACGACGAAAAAGAGTCGTGCTCAGAATACATTCATCTTCACATTTTCTTATGATAGTAGCCTCTTTTCTTTTCCTCGAGACTTTTTCAGCAGTGAAGGAAAATTCATTGAGTCTGGAAAACATGTACACAACCAACTACTTATCAATGTAAACTAGGGAGAAAACTTGTTACAATTTAAAACTCAATTTTACAGAGTTTACTCAGGATAAACTACGTGTTATGTGCTTAAGTGAATATTGACAATTATTAACTTTCCAAAAGGCCGGAAGCTCACTTGGAAAATGATGCAAGCTGCAAACAAACCGGATGTCCGGACCGTTCATTCATTGTCTGGTGAGCAAATATTTGCCAACAAGTTGTGTAAAATACGATGAGCTAGTTAATTAATAAGCTGGCTTTTTAAAAATTAATTTTATGACTGGCTGTGTAACCAAACCACCTCCTTTCTTTTTTATCAACAGATTCTTCCATCCGGAAACGTCCGGGTCCTTTGCATAAAAAAAGTTAAAGCTATTCCTACAGCTTGTTCCAAACAGCTTAATTAATTCGTTATATCTTCCCATCACGCTCGGCTGTTGGGGGATTGCATAAAACTGTGAGATTATCTATCCCTAACGAATGTGCGTCATTTTGACGTCGGTGTTTTTTTTACTCCCGGCCATTTGAACTTTGGAAAGGACATTTTATGAAATTGGCTCATAATAAAAAGAAGCGTTATTGGATTTGAGGAAATGTGACTCAATTATTCGAGTTGGTGTAGCGTGCGTGTGGATTTCCCTGACATGACAAGTCAAACTTGGTCAGCGAGGCTACAAAAATCATTAGTTTTGTGAGCGTAAAAGGGAAAGTGCAGACAAGCAAAAATTATTAATGACATGGCAACCTAGTGTTAGTTTTCACGAGATAAACTAAGCTCTTTCTTCCCCATCTCATATAATAATAATAATTGTCTATTGTGCTTTTTCTGGATGATGCTGCTGAGCGAGCTGTAATAATTAGACGAAATCGTAATCAGACAGTGGAATTTCTTTTTGCAAATTCGCTCAGCGTAAAGTGTGTAGCTATAAAACTATAATAATATAGGGAATATGTAGAGAAAAGCAATATAAAAGTTTTAGGTCAATAGTTCTACTTAAGGCTACTCACATAAGTATATATTTTTCTCTCTTTGGGTAAGTGGATGGGAGTACGTAAAAAGTAAGTGATATGATGGTAGTACAAGTGCACAGCTGCTATTTACTGAATAATACATGGATTTGCGAACCGCTCGGCGTTTCGTAGCTCTAGAAAAAAATGGCACAGCTCCATGATTTCTTCTAACTGGACAGAATGAAAGTGATACATTGGTTTAGCAAGACAAGATTTTCGGAAGGTTGCTGTGCTCTGCTCTTTTTTCTTAATGTTTTTTGGCAAATGGTGGACGTAGAGCGGTTGGAAGGCTTATTTTCTCCTACATCAACATCAGCCCTAATGTTATGTACTTTTTCTACTCTTCTGCTACGTCGATGGCGCCAGCCCCTATAGAAGGACACACACTTTAATGTATATTTTTACTCGAAATATATAAACACTGAACATAAAAGTGGCCATCCATTGTGTCAAGTTGGTGGAGAAACACATGCACTTTTCTTGGGGATATCGCTTCCCTCCTTTGAGCAAACACCTATTGTCCTTGTCTTGTCATGTTTAGTGTACAAACAAGCAGTTAGCTTCCAGCGTTGTTGGGTTTGTCCGTTGGAAGCCAACTCGGGATGGACAGGAGAAAGAAGCTAACCCAAAAAAGTCTCTTTGTAGCAGAGTCGTCCCACATTTTACTGTCGTCAGTTACAAACTTGATGAAGACTTGAGAACATGGGAAGAGTCATGTAGCAATTTAAAAAAGATAATTTGATGGTGCTTGTCACGACAAGACGAACACTGGTGCAACTTGCTTTAAGCTGAATGAGGGGATTGAGCTACACAAAATGTGATTCAAGTGACGTGTTATTTAAGCATCGTTTTTTAAATAATATGATACATCTTTTAAACTTAAGATATATGTAAGGAATGCTTGTGTATGTAGGTTGACTCTTTGAAGTTGTGGAGAGCATGTCATTGTTTTATACTAAAAGTAAGTTTAATATTAACTAAACCCTTTGATCCATGCCCGCGGTTGAGGAATTACTTTGGCTAATATTAAATTAACAAAACAAAATGTATTGTGAAACAGGTAAATTCATATAAATGTAATATACTACATTTTACAATTGATCTAATATAAAAAATATGTTTATCTAGCGTAAGAATGAAGCAGTTTTGAAATGGAATACTTTAATTCATAGGATACGGTTTATATTACGGTGTAAAACTATCTAGTTTAACTTCAGGCTAGGAGAAGATCCCGTTACCATTTCTACCCATCTTTGTATAATGTAACCTGATAGTCAATTTGGAATTGCATGTTGTGATGATAATTGATCTCCAGCTTTGCTACTCGCACAAACTCAAAGTCAACGGGATGAGGAATACTTGTGAAAAGCTTCTTTCATTCGTGTATGCCAGCTTTGCCGAAGATTTGTTTACTTTACAGTGTGTAGGTAATGGAGTGAATGTGAACAAAAAATTTTACTTTAATAATGTGAAAATAGCCCCCAGAGAGAGATGTGAATTCAATGTGGAACTAACGAAATGTGATGTATTGTTTCCGGCTGAATATACATGTATTCTCGGTCCAAATCCAAATTTTGCAGCGTTTGTTAAATATATAAGAATTGTAATAAAAAACTATTCGACGTTATAGCCAGTCCCACTATTAAATTTCTTTTATTTGCAGTTCACCAGATAAAAAGGGACTTATTTTTATGATAAACATTTTGTGGTTGTTTGAATGGGAATACTGTAGTTTTGGTTGTGTGGGCTTTGAATAAATGGTTATAAAATTTTAGTTTTAAATTACACCAAAAACATGTAATATTTACTCTGTAAAATTTCTGCTCTTGCTAAACTAATGTTAAGGTGATGTAAAATATGTGGATGTGTGTAGTTGTGTAATTAGCTAGTGAACGTAAACATGGAGCACTTTCCTTGTCGTACTTTGGAATAAAATTTAAAAATATTGTATAAACTTATGCAAAATCGTTAAAGTTTATTGCTTTTTATCATTTTTCAAAATTTGCCACTCTCAAAATCTTTTTGTTAACAAAACAAGCTAAAACTAATGAATATTAATGTACATGAAATGAAAACAAATTATTAACTACAAAAGTTTTTGTGCAAAACCTGTGTAAATCAAATATCTTCATTATAAACTGGGATGAGAAGAGGTAGTACGAGGGAAAAGGTAAATTGTAAGATAGGAAATTTAAGGAATCTCTGTGTAATGTAATATATAATGAGTTTAATCTATATAGGTATGTATGCCATGGTCATAATGATACAGATTATTATAATTCAGGAAATTGTGTAAGAGGCAAAAATTACTATGAAAAACTGAATGTCAAATACATGTAAATTATGTGTACATATATATGGATGTTGCGGTAAGATTTCAATAAATAAATGAATATTATATGTCAGCTAAAAACGGACGTTGAAATGCTAACAATTGATTTTTTTTTGGAAAAAAATATGGTGGACAAGAACAATAAGCTCAATCAAGAAAAAACATGTTCTATATACTTCCGTCGTCCTACATTTCTTCCTTTAGAGTTAGCATTTTCCTACAATCGAAAGAATGTAAGTTTTGCAGAGCTCCCCAAATTTTCAAACGAATCGTGATTTTTTTTTTTCAACATAAAACATGCTAAATCAAAATTCTAGGAAGTAGATTCAACAGAGCAGGAATATAAGAACATGGTTGTTTGATTGAAAAAGCAAGAATTTGTAGAGTATAAAAAAGAGAAAGCAAATGATAGAGAAATTCCCAGGGGGGGCATTCCATCACATATTCATACGTAGAACGAAGCAGGGCTGTCTTTTTCACAAATTCCACAATATCTTATCGACCAACGTACAATTTTCCTTCCCTTCTATATTTCCGGCTGTATTATGCTGTCGTTTCTCCAGTCAACAAGGCAATTGTTTAAAGATTATTTACCTACAGCATTTCATACTGTAAAAATAGGTTGATGACCTTTTTTTACCTATCGAAATTCAATGACGCTCAGCAAGCAACAGTTTCTTCAATGTAATCCTCTCTCATATTCAATTCCATTCCAACCAAACCTAAACTTTAGCTTGCTTCCCCCAATTTTGATGCAAATGAAGCAGCCTGAAGACCCAAAGTTTAAAAACTTATAGAAACATACTATCATCATGATTAGAGGTTGAGTAAAACCGACCTAGATTCCTAGATAATGGGAAATGATTGTGGATTGGATAATTCTCAACATCTCTATTCAGCTCGGATCACCAACATTTCCTCTTCTCTCAGCTCAATCGACCTGCTGGGAACGAAGAGCGGCACGTGAGCTAAACTGAACAATTCAATTCCGCACTTGAAAATCCAAAGCGTGCTCCACCACATTAGGAACACTCTTGGATCAACAAACTGAACCTTTCAGCAACTGGAGTATAGTCGCAACCAAGCTGGGTAGGATCAGATCATAATAATAGTGCCACTTGTTCCTTTTCGACTTAGCAAACACAAACAAATGGAAGGAATGAGAGAAGATACAAAAGGAACATGAAAGCATTCCGATTCCGTTTGATGTGGGTCAATTTGTCATCGCATTTCAGAATATATGCATGATAGAATATAAGCTAGGATGATAGTTGTGTAGTTATGCACGTCTTGCTAAAGAATGTACTCCAACTCGAACAGGAACTCGTCAAGTTGACTCTCCTCACAATCGGAATATATTGGAGGAAACAAAGAATTTTAATTTGACTCCAACTTCAAAAGTATACATACGAAATGGACATAATGCAGGAGTGGCTGGTTGTGGCTGACTGGCCGAATGGTAAGCACCCTTTTCTGGTCAAGCAAAACGATGCGTTCTTCCGAGAGACGTTATCAATATAATTTGATTTTATGCTCTCCATCGACCAAGTCGAGAAACATGGAGAAAAGTTGAATGAATGAATAGAAAAAGTAACTTGAAAGGGAAAACGTTGTTCATCGTTAATAAAACATGAGACTTCTGATAGAAAGCTCTGTAATAACTAAGTCGGCAATAGATATATTCATAGTCGATATTTCTAGTTCAGAAAAGCGAACTAGTTCCAGCCGCCGTTCTATCATCACCTGTGCAAAACTTGAGCTGGGTTGGCTCCCTCATCTCCGCTTTCTTTGGCATCTCCCTTCCCATTTCCCTCTCGAAATGTTTGAAAGGTCTGCAACTGGCAGCCCAGTTTTCTCCGAGAGTTCTCTTTCAATGATGAGCTCATTGAAAGCCTCCATTGAAAGAAAGGCTCCTCAAAAGTCTTCCATTGGAACAAAAAGCAGCACACTTTTGTGCTCAAACACCAATTGCATTTTCTCATGTCAGACACAAGCAACACCAACTTATTTTCTGTTCTTTCCAACTGCTAACATCATCATCATCATATCATTATGAGTTGATAACCTTCGAAAAAAACTCCCTCTCTCAAAATAGTTTACAACAAAAAAGTATGCAAGTGCTTGTGTAATATTATGGTTGTAATATAAAAAAACACCAGCAGTGTAGACCCACACTAACTGGACTTATAGCATTATCACCATCAGATAGGAGTGTAATATACAAGTCAATAAAATCCGCTTTCTCCTTCCGCTCTTCGCATCGAACCCTTTATCTTTTATTTTCAGACAAAGGGAAAAGCCAGGCACTGCGCATTGACTTGGTCCTTTTATTTCCTTTGGGTAGTGATGATGATGATGGTGGTTGTCTGACACAATGCATATAATGGTTTTTTGTACACAATGATACCTACTTAAGAATGTACATAAAAATCGAGTTGTGGATTACACTCGCCGTCCGCGAAAAAAAGTAGGTAACGATCACACGATCGGAGGGAAAGTCAGGCTATGAAGTGCGGAAACGATCACCAACTGAAAAAAAGTTTTTCTTCTTTTCGCTCTACTTTCTTTTTATCTGATCGACATACATTTTCGGGTGAGAAAATGATGATGCTCTGCTGCTTGGATAACTTTGTGGGTGTACGTCTCCACCTTTGGGGAATGGAGAACAAAAAAAATCATTGTGATTGGGATTGCATGGTGAAGGACGTGTGAAATCGGGCAGTGTTCAACTACTTCGGTCAAAAGAATAATTATGACAGGAAGAAAATCACTTTCCATTTCTTTCAACCGCTTCCTCTCCACTTTTTTTGGGGAAACTACGATCCAGGCTTTTTAGCTGGAAGCATAAAGGAACTCGAGTGGGCCAAGTAGACTTTTGAATTTCGTTCACATTCAGTTAAGCGACTAGCGATTCTTTTTTACTAGCTCTACAATTTCCTATGCAGATATATTGATTTTCTGGAATGCATTGTGTGGCGAGGTTTGTTTAAGCTTAAAAGAGCCTGCTAATTTTCGTTCCGTTCCACAAAAAACGAATGGGTTTCACGGTGGTGGCACATAATTTGAAGGGAGAACTCGGGAGAAAATTAACTGCAAGTGAAAAATTTGAAATGTCTTGTGAAAAATAAGAATAATTGTGACAGACTTCAAGGGGAATACTTGAAGGCATGCTGACTCAAAAAAGAAGACATATTCGTAATTATCCCGAGCTGTAATTTGCATGAGTGCACTCACTCAAATTTTTCAACTGAGCGAGTGACAAGGCTGTGCATGTATTAAGAAAAAAGTGAGAGTGGAACCAACAACCATGCACGCTCTTTGTCGAGTGAAATAAAAGGGGAACTTTTCAAAGTGCAGTCTTCATGCTAATTTTCAATATTAGAGGGAAAACTGCAGTCATAAGGCGGAATGAAAATGTAACAATTACTCATGTACTTTGCAATTAAAGCTGCTCCATCTTTTTAATCAACCCTTTCTTTTCAAAATGAAATCAATTAAGGAAATGAAACTGAATGGAATTTAGGATTGCTTGATCATCCATAAAAATAGTAAGAACTGCATATTATTTTTCCAGTCGAGTCAGCTATGTTCTACATCTTTCCCCTGTTATAAATTATTCTCAAGGTTATGTTGTGGGAAATGCAGGGAAGTAACTCGTCCTAAGTCATGTGGTGTTGCATTTAATATGCATAAAGGCATATTTTAGGAAGAAAGCATTTCGTTGGAGGACACACGCTTTGATTAAATCTGCATAATGCATTCATCCCATGATGTGGTACGAAGAAGAAGGTGCAGCCTTGCTCCATGTAAGTAATACTTATGACAATGGAGCAATGAATATTTCTGATGGTGGGATTTAGCGGTTCAAGTGGGTATGCTGGAGAGCTGAAGCGGAAAAGAAAGAAAATCAATTTAATATCCACAGTGGGATCGTTAAAACCAACTCCAAACGCAAATGATTAAGGAAGCGGAATAATAATGACCTGTTGTGAGAGGCTGGAATTACACACGGCTTTCACTTTGATTGCCTGCGGGAGTTCTCCACACACGCAGAGAGTACAAGACGCATAAATGCGGAGTTGATGATGATGATGAGTATGACGGTTCATTAACTCGAAAAAGGGGTGAAATGGCTGAAAATGAATCAAAAATATGAAATGAATAATCACCGATCAACGTCCACACTAAAACAGAGAAACACTTTGGGAAAGTGGAAATAATAATAATTATAAGTAAAGGTTGAAAATTAGAGAAGGGAGCAAACACAATTTTCCCATTTGCGACTTCATTTCGAGAGGAAGCCAGACAAAAGAAAGCCACAGAAAGTGTGAGCGGTTGGTAAATATTTATGTGGAGATGAAACGATCCCCTTTCAGCTTTAAAGTAATCATATATCTTCATCATGATCATCATGATAATCTCATGCTTTTAAAAAAATTCCATGTTCTTTAATATAATTTTGTGAGCACCAACTTCCGACATGATTTTCATTTAAAAGTAAAACTTTCCCTTCGTTTGAATGACTACTCCACTTCCTTTTTCTTTTATAAAGTTGGGAGGAAGTTTGAGATAAAAAATAATAAGGAGATGCGTAGTAAAAAAATAAAGATTTAAATAAAACGAAATCTGTGCACAGTTCTATACACACAATCAAGTCAGTGATTATGTGGCTTTTTTCAGACTTTTTCACTTCAATTTCCTCTTTATTTTTAAAGAGTTTGAAAAAGTTTTTTCTGCAGAATAAGATGAGTCAAACAAGATTTCCGCTTTTGACGGAACTTCTCATTAAATCTGCAAATGTTTCCTATTCCATTAGAACATATTTATTTTATTATTTCTCCTACTCTCCTCTCCTTTCATGAAGTGTTTCAGAGTAAAAGTTGGTGTAAAATTGCAATGTAAAAGTGTCCACGATGAAGGAAGCGTTCTGATTGAATTTTGAGAAGGGTTAAAACTCCAGCAACGGAATCTCATCTCAAACCAACAGGGAGCATTAGTACAAAAGAGATATTTAAGCAGAGGATTGACAGATCGTGTTTCGTTTCATTTTGGGGGCAACTTCGGCACGCCAGCTGCCATACAAACTACAAGTTTAGGTTAATGCGTCCCATTTGATCTAACTAGAAAAATGGAGGATGATGCTGATGATGATGGGGCAAAGTGCCTACATAAAATCCAATGTAATTTCGGGTTCTCTCCTGAAACTCCTGTATGCACGGCTGACTTGTTGTCGCTTTATTTGAGCCGTGGATTGAACCGTTATAACAAGCCGTTAGTGTGCCTATGACCTCCACGAGAGAAGAAAAGAGAAATAAAAAATAAGAGGATGGGAATTGCTTTTTCCCCACGCAGAAAAGTCGGATCCAAATCCAAAGCAGGTTAAAATGATCTGCTCTCGTTCTGTGAGAAAAGGAGAGCTGTTCGTTCACTGATGGCCTAGTTTATATACATACGGCTGGATTGCTGTGAGGGTCTGGGAGGTTGGGAATAACTTGGAGAAAGTAAGTAAGTTAGGAGGGCAAAAAGTGGGCACTTACATGCTTAACTTATTGTTAAGTTTGGTTACACACGGCAGAGAAAACTACTCACATGAAATGGTTGACGAGCAAACTTTGTATTTTTAGATGAGACTGATGGGAAATGTCATTATTTTCTTTGTAGCCTTCTCCCCCTCAACATTTGTCTGCTCATCGAGTTTCACCGGGTTTTTAAGCATCTTTTAGTTAGTGACGTGGTGAAAGGTTCCTCGTTTTTCTGCTCCCTGACCAATAACAGTGCTGAGATGATGATGAAGGGGACTGCATTATCTTGATTGAATTTTTTATCTAAAAAAATCCTCCAGATAAAGATTTCTTCCAAGAAAGGAATTCAAACGAATGCAACCATCTACATCTGTGAATCATATCATGAGCTGAAGAAAAACGGAATGATAATGATTGTGTGTATATAGCTGTAGCTTGAAGTGAACTACGCAGGAAAAAAGCTGGTTCCATTTTTCTCTTAAATTGCGGAATCATATGGAGCTTAGCGTACCTTTTTATTTGAAAAGGATTAGATGTAGGCCATTATGACAGTCGGTGAGACATCCATCTTGTTTCTTTTCTATGCTTTATATGTCGCCTGCTGCTCCATGTGTGTCCCCTGGTAGCAGTTGCTCTTTTTTGAGAAGTTTGTATTTAGGTAACCCACATAAACTGGATGTGGAAGAGAGGATGCTCCCTATCCCATCATTATTGTAATGGAATGCGCTCACGTTCAGGAGCTGATGTGATGTTAGGAATGAACTTAGTTTTAAGCTTTTTTAAATTGGAAAATGTTATATTTCTCCTTTTCTATTTCATTTTGATGGACACCATTGCGCCTTGTTTTGTTGCTAGTTTTTTTTTCAGGACGACGACGAAACAAAATGGTAGCAGAAGTAATGATGCTGCTGCTTGATAATAAAATGCATAAATTGTTACTTTTATGACATGTCTCTAGTGCTATCCTTGTTTCTTTTATTGTGCCGAGTTTCTATCGTAAACTTTGTCGAGTTTTTTTTTAAAAATAGGCTGAGCAAATAAGAAAAGAGGTCATCACCAAAAGACTGATTTTTTAGTTGAGTTTTTCATTCCACGAATTATTATGAGAAAAAATATTTCGTATAAAAAGAGGAGCGGAAACGAAGGTAAAATTTGCAATATTGTCGATAATCATGATGTACTGTTGGTTTCGTAAACAGGAAATTGGGTTATGTGAGAAGGATGCAGACTATTTGTTGCTAAACTCGGCGCCTACCTTCATTTCATGTAGATTTGCTTGTTCAGACAAACAATAAATTGAAGTTCGGAGTCACCTGCGAGTACACTTTTTCCATTGATATTCAATATTACAAAGATTTATTTATTGGAATTTTACAAGCAGGCGTGTTTGCGGCGTTGAAGCTATTCCATCTCCATCTGTATGTATCACATTTGCACTAAATATTCAAACAAAGTCCATGTTCATTTGTAGAAACAACCTAATTTCAAGCCATTGTTTGCTTTCCTTTTGCTCAAGAATTTTACATTATCCGGCCTACATACATGGGGAATCATGTGTTACGCAGAAGTAGGGAGTTTGAGAATAATGCGAAAAGTTAATGTAAACAATAAAAACTAATTTTTCATGCCATTCTACTTTACATGCAGCGCTTCTGATAAAAAGTTGCTCAGAAGAAAAACTTTCCCATGAACAATGGGCAAAATGAGAAGAAAACTTTGTTCTTGATTTATATCTCTCAACAAACTTGAGCCGGGATGAAAGTAAGCGGTTCAAAGAAAAATTTGTATTTGCATTTTGAGATTTACATCCATTTCCCATCCATCCTGCCCTGGTTCCAAGGACCTGCATTGCAAATAATGCAGGTAAAAATAGTAAAAAACACGAAAAAACTTTAGCTGCATGCCTACTCCGAATTTTTAGCAGCTTTAGTCCCATCTACGTCAATACGAATAAGTATGAAGGTATGTGACATTGTGACGCAACTGCTTTTCCCCCTCAGCTTTTTTTACTCATCGGGTTAGCGAAAAAGAAAGTTAAAAAGGGTTATCTTCTCCACACCCAAAAACAGTTATGACTGCTCCGACTTGAGCTAGCACCACCGCCGCAAGTCATACTTATTGCAACTCCCTCCAGTCCATTTCGTTTCTTTTCAAGAAGGGAAAAACTTTCGTTTTCTCATGACATCCATTCACTCCTTTATTTGAGTTGAACAGTTTCGGAAACTATGCCATTGGTGGCAACGAAATGTGTGTTCTTGTGTGTAAAAAGGTAAAACTCTTTTTTGCTTTCACATATTGCATGATTCCTTTTTAGGGAGGGCATAAACATAAAGAAAACCTTCTTTCTATTCAATTCAATTGAACTGAATTGAATGTCACAAGACATTAAGTGCTCACCGCTGTTTCGTCTCTCTCCATTCCCTTCAAGCATAAATAATATGAAAAAGCATTCCCTTCAATACTTCCCTTTATGGAAATGTCCAAAACAAGTCGATGAAGTGTACACCTTTATGAACTTTCAATATCAAAAGAAAAAAGAGGTAGTCACCATGGTTTCTTTCCTGTGCTGGCGCAATTATTTCCCACGGAATGGGTAAAAAATATTGAACTCAATGTTGTTTTCTCTCTGAAAAAAGTAAGTAATACTGCTGCACATTGACTTTTTCTTGTTCCCTAACGGCACTTTTCTTCCAGCCTCCTTTTTTGTTGCTGGTGGTGACCTGGATTTTTCATCCATCCTTTTTTTTGAAACGTACGTGAAGGTATGCTCAATGATATCTCGATCTCGGGGATAAAAAATATGGTAGTGATGACAGTGATATAGCACGAACATCCTCCTCTCTAAACAATATTTCACAGGGGGAAAAGACACGGGACGTGTGATGCAACCAACTTCCACTCTTTTGTTGACCCTTTTCTGTTGGATAGCAAATAGGGTCCTTCGGTTGATGATTATCTGCGCCGTCCTTGTTTTACAAATTGAGTAAAAAAATTTGTCCAACTGTTTTCTCTTCTTTTACCGTCGCACAAGTCAGTCAAGTTTTGTATTGATTATATATTTTTTGTGATGATCCTTCCTCTGAACGACATCCTAAAAATGGATAAATAGAAAAACATGGTTACTCTAGAGAGACAGAGCAAAAAATGAGGGATATCATGATCATCATCAAACGGAAAAATTCTGGGCTCACTCCCTCTGAGAAATGGGGAAAAGGAAACCTGCAAGCATCCCATGTCAGTGCGGAAGAGAGTGAAAAAAATAAGCTGATGATGTCGAATGTAATAAAAAGTGGAGCATCGGCCAAAAGTCCTTCTCGAAATGGACCACAGCTGCCACACTGGACTGGAGAAAAGTATTCCACATAAAAAATATATGGGTCTCCTTTCTCCGACGTATCATCCATATTATTATTTAGAAAGAACAAGACGAAAAGCTATGAGATCACAACTAAAACTGGATAAAGGAAGGGAAGAAAACCCAAGCTTTAAAAAAATGTTGAGCCAACAAACGGAACTTGTGAAAGAGAGAGGAAACTATGCGTGTACTTTTTTCTTCCTCGTCTTCATCATCTCTCTTTCTTTTGCTCAAATATGTAGTGTGAAATGAGAAAAGATGAGAAAGTGAAGACGGGAGAGCGAGTGGAGTAACAAGATAGGATAGTAAAAGTTGACATTTTTTTCGTGAGCAAGAAAATAAGACAAAGGAAAAGAGTAAAAAAGAGTGATGTGATATGAGAGGAGAATGAAAAGAAATACACATTCTCAACCTACCATCATCATCCTCTCCTATATGTGAGTAACTATGTGTTATCTACCATTTGTAATAATACAAACGATTTTTTCTCTCCTTCCGTCTTGGTTTTTTCTGCAAGTGACATCATGTCATCAGTATTATGCTTAGGTCTGCTTTCTCAACATTTTGAAGCTATATCCATTGCTCATGACAGGGCTCTTGCATAGTTCGCCGTTTTGGGGAACAATGTACCAAGAGACAGCAGAAGTAGCTTGGCACAAGCGGATTTTATCATGATATGATGAAAACTTCACTTTTATACCCTTTTTTGGAAAAGTGTTAGCACATCATATACAGGATTCGAATTGAACGGCTGATGCTGCCGCCGAGAAAGCGACAAATGCTGTGGAATAAATAAGCATGAGTTTTTATATAAATGTCTATTGACATAATAGAAACACGTAGTTTTGGTTGCATGTTCATACATACATTGTAGTCCGCTTTGACGTTGCATCGAACCGAGCTGACTCTTAAGGATTACAATATTGGTGACGCAGATGTGATATCATGTATTGTCTTGCACATTCTTGTCCTCTACGGCGTGATATCAAAGTCAAATACAAAACGATTTTACACTTCTGGTTGAGAGGTGACCTTCAACAAACATGAGCATTGAATTGAACTCTTCAATAAATGGATTAAACCCACGGTTTAAACTCAAATGTGAATTTTACTAAAATAATCCATCATTTCATCGTAATTTGGATTTTCTATGCATCATTTTGCCAAAGCTGGATATTAAGAATTTTGACCCACTTTCCAATGAATATTAAACGATTCTCATTTCTACGCATTGAAATATATTTGCTTTTTACCGACGTTTTGAGCGCTTCCCTTCAAAAAAAAACTTTTTGACAATAAAGTTTGCATGTGTGCAAACAAGACGTATGAAAATATCCTTGCTTTCTGACTGACGACCGTGTCGCAATGAAAACAAAAAAGCGAGTCAGTGAGCTGCTGGAATGGCATGGTACGGCGGTTATAAAAACATGAGAATTTTTTCCATTCTTTTTAAGTATGCGTCTTCCTCTCTTTTGAACTTTTAGCCAGGCAGCATAGCTCAGTAGCTCCCTTAAGAGATTCCTTTCCAGAGGAAGATGGGGATGTTGTTGAGATGACTTTTTCTCTTTTGTTCTTAGCTTCCTCTCCCGACAAGCTCTTTTTTATTATTCGCTTTTAAGTCTGACTCACCACGCTACGGATGACCTGTTTTCGATCTCCGGCAGCAGTCAACGACAATGTTGGAGGTAGCCAGGATAAAATGTCTCATCCCTTCATACTCCAGACAAAAGTTAATCAGAATGAGAATCCAGTGTGTGGGTGGCTTCTCTTCTTCAAGGAAATCTAATATGCCGTTGCTCTGCTACTGAACTTGGTAATGATGATCATGAGGACTCCACTTATTTGCATTTTATGTCCTTTAGGAGTAGTATGACTCGGCTCAAGGAAATTTTTAAGATTAAATGGGTTTCTTACAATTTTCCACGTCACACAATCGCCTTATTTGTATGTAAAGTAAAAAGGAATTTTTATGCATATGCCTCCAAAAAGATACTGCGCAATGGAGCCTTTCTCCAGGTGAAACTAGCCCAAAAAACATATATATCCGCAACCTTCTAACGAGCTCCCGGTGAAACACGTGTCCAACAACAATTTTTCATGTTAAACGATACGAAAAATGTTTTTGGTGGTGTCTCTGACACTTTCCTGCGTACCATGTCATCATGCTCATTGTCGTCGTCGTGTGCGGTATTGAAATGAGAAACCTAATTTCTCTCTTTGTTGGACAGCCGGTGGTAGTAATAAACAAGAAAAACAAGGGCAACTCTCTGGCTGCGGCAGCGGTTATGTTCTGGTTTGATTTAAGTTTTGGGATGCGTTGGTTTTGTCGTGATTTTGTTGTGGTTTCATATCATGGTGGTGGTGATGTCCCATGGTGTTTCTTTTTTTGTCCAAGTGTGAAAGCAGGAAATTAAAGGTAAAATAATATTATATCATAAACATAACACTTTATATGCCGAGAATAATAGGAATCTTTGTTTTTGAGAGCCATTTCAGCCCTCACAGCGGCGGAATGTTGTACAGTTGTAATAACTAAAAATAATATAATTTCCACGTTGAGTTTCATGGCTAAAAAAAGTATACAAACCGCACGACACGAACGTATAATTCCTTTTTCTAAGTGTGTACGTGAGTGTGAGAGGAAGGCAGATGAAAAAATACCTTGGGAGCTGCTCCACACAACCAAACCACCACCAAGAACTTATTAGAGAAAGAGGACATGGCTTAATTGCAATTTTTCCTTATGCCACCTGGTGTGTGATATACTGCGGAAATGGTTTTCCAGGCTTCTCCAAAATATTCTCGTGGGAAAATGCCATATGACAAAATATCCACATTGGCTACTCCTCTCTATATAAAAAAATGTGTGTTACGGATATATCATCGTCGTTTTACATGGAAATTCCTTTTTAGTCGCTTTGGAAAGAAAAGTTCACCACAAATTATGAAGAATGACCCACCATCCGGATATGATAAAGAAGAGAATGATACTCTATAGTAAAATTCCGAAATATTCTTTCCATGTGTGTTTTAAACTCCGTTTTATTTTTTCTCAATTTAAATTTTATTTACCTTTAGCAACTAGCGAATCTTTAAAACGTCTGCTTGTTTCCTTCACCAACTTTTTTCAGTGATCTCAAGTTTTTTTATGAAATAAAATCTTGCTACATTCCATTCACGCATAGATGGACATGTCATGTCTACTCCAACTCGAATTGTGAAGCAAAGCTCAAAAGGAATTGATATTCGATTTTTAGCTTTCGCCCAACTTCCATTTTTAAACTAATAAACAACAAAGGAAGCATTCTGAGAAAGTTAATTAGAACATTTTGAAAACTTTTCAAATGTTCGTGCTAAAACAAAAAGTTAGCTAAAAGTGACCAGCATACAGAAACGGTTTGTTGTGTCTTTTCCTTGATTCTTAGAAAAAACTTGTTTTTTATCCTGTCAGCAAACTATTACGTGAGAAGGATTTGTACTTAACCGGAATTGGAAATGCGACACTTCGGTTTTGCTGCTTAACGTAGAAAAATGATAAAATTCCACATCATTTCATCCCACGACAGTCTTTAAGCGGAGATTTGATACAGACATATTAAATTCTTCGTAGAATTATGCAAATCACAGTGAAAGTTCCAATATTCTATATCCTTCCGGCTTATGGTTTTGCTATGCTTCAAAAGAGCTGCAAATCTGTTCACTTAATTCCTAGCACGAGAAAGACAACAAAGTCAATCACTTCTGTCCTTCCTCCTACTTTTCTCTAAACTCTCTTGAAAATCGGCTTTGATGACTTTTCCTTGAAATGCAAAAGTGCTCTCTTCTCTGATCCAACTTAATTGCTCGCATCCAGATGGAGAAATCAAGCTGACGGATTAAAATTCATTGATTCTGATTCTCCCATATGTATTTTAAAGAGGAGGATAGCAGATAGGAGATATGGCCTCGTCTCATCATCATCATCCCTTCCCAATCATTATTGCCATCCTTCAGCTTAAATCCTCATCACCAGCAAAGCTTTAAAACAAAAACTAAAGCTACACGATTATTTCTCAAAGTTAAACTCATTTCTCCTACTTCTCTCTGAAGGAATTACTTGAGTCAACATGCAAGGTAAAACGTTTATTTCTATCTCGGAGATTATAGATGGAAAAGGAGCTCACACTCACACATGCTCTCTCATTAATCCTATGCAAAGGCATGCAATTTTTAGCCATTTTCGCTCATCCACAGAGAAAGTGAGCCAAGGAGAAAAGAGGGCATAATTTAGCGTAAGTGGTGGCGTCTCATTTCATTTCTTGCTCCTATTTTTAACTTTCTCCCAGCTCCTCCACCATTTCCTCATCCAGCTGCTTAATTTTGCATACCTTTTTCTACACGTTCCACCCAACAGTTTCTGCGTAAGTGGAGAAAGGGAATTCTCAAACTTTTTCTGGAGAAACAGGCCCAACTAAAAGTTGAATATTATTTGCAAAAAGGGAAATGGTCTATGAGCATAACAATCTTTTTCTCTCTTCCTTTTGTTAATAAGCCAAAGGGAAAACTATGTAACATAATGAATATAAAGGGATGAGCAAGGTAGAACAAGTCTCTAATAGGTATATTCTCTCGTCTCTCTATTTTTTGCTCTAAAAAGTTCGAACCAAGTTTATCGTCATTAATCCCATTAGCGAGTCTTCCTTTTCCCTTCGTCTTCGTCCTCAGAGAAAATAAAGGGCTTTTATACAACCATGTAAGTTCTGCTCCGAGGAAAAACGCTACCTTGGGATAGGCAGCTCGTCAGGTTGGTCGTGGATGCTCTTTTATTACGAGCCTAACAGTCTTTCTCCTAAATACGTTAGCGGCAATCATATAAAAAGCTTAACTACCTTGATGTAGTTAACCTGACCCAACTCTGGAGGAGAGGAGCGAGCACAAAAAAGATGAATGTATATTAGCGCACATTAAGAAATATTAGGCGTTGAGGCAGAAATTAAAGCAAGGAAAGTGGATGTAATGATGACAGACAGGTCACCGAGGAGAATATAAGGGAGAGTCTTGAGTTGACTAAAATGAAAACGAATTCGCATTTGTTAAGCCCCCCACCGTCTTCATCAGTTAGGTTAAAAGGCATAGTTTCAGTGCAGGGCTTCTAGTACAGCTTGATCTTTCACAAGGGAGACAAATGCTTTCATCTTGTCATCCCTCTCATAATTCCTCAAAAGAGAGCCGGAAGGGAGCTCAGAAAATCATGGTGATGTTGATGTTGTTGATGATGAGAGTAAAAGGCATTCTTGGAATTCTTAATTAACCTAAGCGGCTCCCATGAATACTCTCGATGCGATGAAATGATACGAAAAAGGAAAATGATAGGAGGGAATAAAGCAACTGATCAAAGTTATTAGTCAACTACTCACCTAAATCCGTTGTTTGCTCAGCTTAGGCTTCTGCGCGAGCAATAAACAAAGATAGAGGTGCTCAGACAAAAAGGTTGTAATTTGGAGCTGTTGGTGTCAAATAAGATACATGGGAGCTGGTAGCGGAGCCACTCTGAACACGGGAGTATGTTCAAAATGTTGGCAACTCTGGTTCCTCTACTTCATGGTGTTTTTTTCCACTGCGGCATCATGCTTTATGGCTGGGAGTAGAGGGATTTATGGGAAACATACATATTTGTAATTTTTACCCGAGTCCGACTTCTTTTTCCAAAAGTGAGCTAAATTACATACACGAAACATACCTCAAGTAACTACTCTAGTTCCCAGCAACGAGAAACTTGATATTACAGTTTTCCCTGTATTATTTTCCATTCCACATTATTATTATCATTATGGCTAAATACACACAAGTTGGAGCACAACAAGAACTGGGGAAAGTTTGTTGTACGTTTATTTCATAGTCTGAGGCGTTCCCCTAAAATCAAACTACAGAAACAGCCATACTATTTGGGGAGCAGAGCCCCAATTCAAAGGAATTTGATAGAGACATTTTGGAAGAGGAAATTGTGAAAATTATTGCTATTTAGTTTGTATAAATACGTGTAAAAATGGAAAATAGGAGCAAAGCATTGGGTTGAAGTGGTGCTCTTCTCCCTTTCCTGCTGACTTGGAATCTACCAGGAAGAACGAACGTTGTTAGCATACTCAATGCGAATTTTCAAACAAAATATTGTATGGTTGGCTGGAATATTGACTTACTTCCTTATTCTTTTTTCGTGGCCTGTATGTAATTACCCGAGTTTATACAGTTTCCCTTCAAAAAACTAACTTTTGGCAGGAGGACGAAGGGCTAACTGGGTTAAAACGTGTAAATAGGATAAAATGAGGAAGGAAAAGTTTTGAACAAGTGTGAAGAAGGAATTACTACCTTGGTAGATGGAACTTACATGTTTTGAGCCACTTTTGGGGAGTGTTGAACTAGTTTTATTTTGAATATTTTATGGCGAGAATTAGACATGACATGACATTGTTAATTTACTTTCTCTAGGCGATTATTATTGACAAAACTTTAGCCCAGACAAGTTCTTGTCATGATGTTGATGATGCTCCTTTGTCAAAGCCAAAACTATCATAAAGAGGTCGAGCTCGTGATAAGGTGAGATCCCTATTATTCATCACCACAACTCCCATTTAATGATCATCTCTCATCTCGCTCATTATCAGGGATAAATGGGGGAGATGGCAGTGCAGTTTCTTATTTCTGGGATAATTACGAGCAAGAGTTATGAGCGCATTAGATGTTCATTGCCTCCAGAAAATGAACTTTCTCTCGTTGAACTTGGCTCCTATATTGTCCTCTGAAGTACAATATCTGGTGGAATAGTTGCGTTCTCTCATTTTTACAGCTTTCTTGCCCTCCATCATAGTTTTTACTGTGACCAAACTCCGTCTTTTGCCAATAGTATATTACGCTGAGAGAAAGAGCCAGGAAATGAAGTGGAATTGAAAGGCGACTCTTTACAGCCTTCACAAAAGAAGAAAAAATTTAATGCCTTTTCCCTTTCCAAGTTGGTTCGTCGTGGCCCCAACAAAAGTGTCCCGAAGGAGGAAAAGATAGGCCGGTTTTTATTGCTAAAAAATAATTTCTCATGATGATGTGCTGTGATGTGTCCTGGCAAGAAAAAATGGAAGACTTTATGGTCAATTTTTTGGGCTCCCTCTGGAATTATTTGGGGACAAAAGTAATTTATTGATATCCCACGAGAAGAAATGTGTGCTGTGTATTTACAAAACATGATCCAATTACTGCTTGCCTTATTGGAAGCGGAACAGCGAGTTGGCTGACTTATTGTCTGGAACGAGTTTTAATGGCTCCCATTTCAGAAACAAGGACGAGCGGGAACTGGACATTTCAAATTGAAACAAATGGCCTTAATCCTTCACAAATGACTTTTGTGTTGAGAAATAAATTCAAGGTCGCTCTAGTCAAAGACCTACTTTCTAATTAGTTGCGCCTTTGAATTCTTTGAAAATGATTTGCTTTGAATTATCCTATTTTATTACTGGTGAGGAATGCTTATAATTTATTTTGATTGGAGGATGACCTTAAATTATAACTTCAGCTCTGGAATTGATAAGCATTGGTGCGTAGTGGTCTGGCCTTGTAACTAATAATTATCCATGACTGAGCCTCCTGCACACGTGCTTCTGATGGAAAATGCGATGCCTCTTGTATAATTAATGGGATATTTGTATTATAGTCTGGCTCCTCTTGCAAAGTATGCTTAAGCCTCCAAGATTTTGGCAGAAGAAGCATGTCCACGTCATCATAGTTGTGCTGTTGGTTCTTCGAGATAAATAAGCGGCTCAGAACTCTGTTGGTTGTTTACGAAACCTTGAGTTGACTCGTTTAAACTAAATAAATGTACAGCACAGAACATTCTCAATAATTCATTGGAAGTGAAACTGGAGCACTCACTCCAACTGAAAGTGTGTGAGAGTGGAACTGCGGTGGCGGTTGGTTATTTGCTTGTGCAGGAGATTTACAGCTCTGATCCAGTTTTCCCCAAGCTCCTCCACAAAGAGGAGCAGGACTTGACCTTAGTTTGTTGATTCCTTTGAGGTCCAACCTATAATGTTCACAACAATTTCTCCCTCAAGAGCCGAGGATCATGCTCTCGAATGGGGAATGAGCTTTGAAAAGGGACCCCCTATATTTTATGATGTTTAAGTCAAGTGTGAGCACCAAAAAATAACCTTCATGTATGAATGATCTATCCCATCTTCCGACACTGCACAACACTCACTATGATCCGAGGGAAAGTTGGTGGAGCATGCTGACTACTTTCTCACTCTCCATGTTTTTTTTTTGGGGGGGAGCAGATGTGGAACTGGAAAGGGAATCATTGTAATACAGAAGGTGCTACTATACACATTTATAGCATGTCGTCAGCCTTATCAAGAGCAGGACTCACACCACAAAAAGCTGGCTATAAAAAATATGTGCTTTTGTCGATCCACCGTTTTTGTGTGGCTTTCCTATCGTTGGCAACATGCCTTTTCATCGTGGTCTCATGTCGGATAATGTACGATTAGGAATGAGTAGGACAAGAGTTTTTTTTAACTTACAAGAGCAAAACACTCGTCCTCGATGGAAGAGCGAGAGAAAGGGACACGGAAAATCGTCCAAAACCATCTGCTTTTCTCCCTCTTTTTTGACTTTACGCCACTTCTGCACTCTGCAGATTATGGGGAGTAGATCTCTACACAGCCTTTCAAAATGGTTATTCCGGACAAATGTGGTTTCACATTCATTTCTAGCTCGGTGCACTCTCCAACGAGGAATCCTCTCTCGATATCGCCACATTCAACAGAATTATGGGAGCGATCCCTGAATCAGCTTTCAGTATCAGGCTAGAGGTTAGGCTTAGCCTTTTTGGGCCTATTCACATCAACTGAGCTCATATCTATAACAGTTACCAATTGAAAATTTTTTGGGAATCAATAAATAGAGAACGATGATCGTCAATTTTGAAATGATCATATGTAATGTTATCTACGATGCACATTCGATGTCATGTCATGTTATCATAAACCATGCTTCAGCGTTCAGTTGAAACTTTCTCATTAGAAAATGTTCTGGAAAAAAATTATTTCGTGATATTGCGTACTTGAGAATTTGCATGTTCTTTTACTCCCCGGCCCAATAGTTCACATGAGAGGGTTTGGAATAACTAGCCTGGCCACTTCAATCCAGCCCGATGACTTTTCTATGGGAAAGCTTGATTTTTAATAATTGTATGATACATTAATGTGAGGATTTTGCCATGTTTTTACGCCAAAATTTTACAAATACGCAATAAAATTAATTGGGTTTGAAGTCTGAATGACCTGTTGAGACATGCAATGTCAGTACTCAAAATTTCGTAATGAGTAGGGAAAGCAATTGTTTCATGAGCTGAAGTCATTTGTTCTGAAACTTTTCAAATAGTAGTATAGTTATTCCACATGGTGGATGAAGCATAATAAACACATGAGTAGAAACCTTTCTAGTGTATTAGCTGATGTAACAAGCTATGGTCAAGTCAGCGGTCAATGGTCAAGTTGAAAGGGTTTTTGTGAGGTTGACATAATACAACTAACTAGGAGCATGCTAGGCACTAATAAGCTCCAAACATTTTTACACAAAAGTCATTTCAGCAAGTGATGGAAAAGGTGCAAAACCAATTACCTCCACGTCAATATGGATTGATGGGCAGGTAGGTGAGAAAATTCTAGGGGAAAAGATGAAATGACGACCTTGTTAGCACGGACACACGCCACCAAAAACCACAGCATCACATACAACACGCCAGCAACCACGTAAAAATATATCCAGCTGTTTCTCTTCAACGTCGACTGTCTCTTTTGAAAAAGACTGAGAATTTTACTTTATTTCGTTTCACATTGACCCTCCCTTTCTGTAACAATGTCACCGGCCAATAAACATGACGGGTTTTTTAACGGATTCTTCTTTTGTTTCCAACACACAAATGACGTTTCATGTTCCCTGCCAAAAGAGTGCCAACTATTTTGTGAAAGTCATAAAAACTCAAATTCTTCAACATTTACCAACAAATTCTGGACATTTTATTGAAACAAAAAACATGACAAAAAATAGTTTACTTCTCCGGCATCCTAGTCTACCTACTTTCCTCCCAAAAAAAAGCAATCAAATGAAGGGTCATTTTTCTCTTGGCAAATTACACTTTGTGAAAAGTGTCAATTTTCTCATGACCATGATCGTCACCATCAGGATCACAATAACTCAACATTTTTCTAAATAGGATACTAACTTTCCCACTTCAAGTTGTTTGTTGTGGGTCACAAACTAAACTGGACCAAAAGAAAATATGACAGATACAAACTTAATTTGCAAGAAACGTAAAACTTTTTTTTCCATTTTGTCAACAGAGCAGACCAGTCCAAACCAATGCCCGATTCCACAAAACGAACCGAAAAAGTCTCAAATTTCCAATTGGAAAAGTGTGTAACATACACGCCGACAAAAATGTTCAATTACACGTGTCATATAAAGGCGTACGTACGTAGTTTTGTATGCTTAGTTATGAGCTCAATAAATATAAATATAAAGCACACATATTTTACCCAGTTAAGTTCTCATCGCGTCGGTGTGTAAAATGGAAACAGGAAAATGGTAATAGTACAACACACATTAGTATTTTTATGAGCTCCAATCCCAACTCCAGAGTTGGGAAATAATGAGCCATGAAATTTGAAATATGTGACAACTTTTTAAATCACATATTGCATACTCCTTTCCCTTTCACCACCGCAGAAAAAACCAGACCCTTTCCCCGCATCCATATGCATATGAATGAGAGGAGTTTAAAGTAATTCAAAAAAGAATGAGAGTGGAGTGCGAGGGAAGTTTTCATGTTGGAATTTATTAAGTGACACATATTACACGGCTGATTTCCATTTAAACAATCCATGAAAACGATATTTAAATGCCGGGTGCTTGTCCACATTACTCACGGCTGAAGAAAACTGAGAGTCAAGCCACAACAGAAACTGATGTGGCTCCTGACTTTTGCTCTTTTGCGTTGGCCGTGTTTATGGCTCGAAAAAATAAATATCATTGTATTTTGAGTCGAGCCCACACTTTTATTGTATTCGTAGCCACCGGCAAATCTTATGAATATGAAAATGAACGAGCTCCTTCCGTCCTCAGGACGAGCTGCTCATAAACTTCCGCAATATTATTCACCGGTGTACATTACTTCATGCATTCTTTAGTTGCAGCTTGGGTGCGGTAAGCAGGAAAAGAAAGCAAGTTGCGTAATAGTACGTTGCGGAACTCAGCTAAAAATAAGGAAGGTAAGAGAGGCGAACCTTGTTTTTCTTCGTGTGTGAGCAGCTTTCAAGCCATTTCCTTTTTTGCTGAGGGAATATAAATGGGTCATTTTAAGGCTTTCACCATCATCATTATCATGATCATGATGGTGTACAAGTGTTTCTAGTTACTCGCAATGGAGACAAACGTAGCCATTCCTCCTTCTTGGTCATCTCCGGCTTGGGAGAGGGGAAGAGACAAGTGAAAGCATTATTTTCCACAAGAAATGGATGACATTTCATGAAACCGTTTTCTCGCCACAGTGAACGACCTTATACTACACAAGTATAACATACCTTATTTTACCGCAACACAGAAAAAAATATAGTGGACCTGCAAAAGCTACTTTGGGCTAGCAGCAAGGAAGATGGGCACTGCAGTAAACTGACAGACAGGGAAATGGGAGTGCAACGCTCGTAATGGCAATAATAAATAGAATGGAATAGAATAGTAGGCAGTTCTTCCTTGGACGTTATATATCCACACCAAAAAAAGCCATTGAAAAAATACCACCAGCTGAAATGGAAACAGGATGATGATGATGATGACGATCATGATTCCTTTTCTTTCCTGTAAATACCTTTTACTCCCGGAACATACCTATTCCACCCACATGAAAAGTTGGTGGGTGGAGGTCGGAGGTAGACAAGAAGAAGACAAAGACCTTTTTGTTGTAGTCTCCCCAACTTTATGAACATATAGAGAACACGCAACTCAACGCGCTGGAGTGTGCGTATATGAAGGAACATGTGTAAAATAAATAACTTTTCCACACGACCACGTCACAGGAGCGATTTAGCGAAGAAAATGTGTCGTGAAATGTGTTACACCGTAATACCTCCGTGTTTTACAACTATGTACATTCACCACACGCCAACCGTTGGGATGATGATCATCATGATCATATCAACGCACTTTCTACCTTTATGGTTTGTAGCCACTGCGTAAAATGTGTATTGACGTTTTATGTCATGAGGTCATTTAACTTTATAAACAATATTGAAGGACAACTTTAAGCGAAGAAATCTTTGAATTGCATGCTTTGAAGTCTACTATGCTATTTAAACAATTTTCCGGACAATGAACCCACAATATTACGCATGTTTGTATCCATAATTCAAAGATATTCTAAAAGTGCTTCGCATGAAAGCAAAGTGCGTATAATAACATACTTAGCGTAACAACTCGCATCAACATAAACAAACGGCATCTTTTCCTGCATGCAACTCCAGTTTCGTGCCCACCACAAAAGGGGATGGCGATGAAAAGTAAATTGTAGAGTTCAAAACAGTTAACGCTTTATAACTACAGTTTTATTTCATTAGCATAATAATTGGAAACAATGTGACTGCTACGCGAACTCTATCAAAAGTAAAAGAAGAGGCTCCTGATGTGAGTCTTGTATTTCTATTTCTGCACACTGCTGATGTTTCCTTTTTAAGAGCTTGCGTAATTGTTGGGTAGTTAATTATGTGTTTCTTTTTTAAAAAACCATAATACATGCAATTAGAAGTTTGAAGACTAAAAAATAAAAGATATTTTAAAGCAACTTACATTCAACATAACGTTTTTCATATCCGCTTTCGAGCAGTATTGATAATATCTCCCATTTTTCCACTGTTTTTGCAGCGCCGTTCCCTTTTCCCCTGTCCACTTGGTTTGTTCCAGAAGCTGGCCTACGGTCTTTCCCCGAAGCTTCAGGGGGCTTGTGATGTTCATGTAGTTGAATGCACTTTCCAAATCTCTGATATCTTCGGGATCCTCTTCCCTATTGAGTAGAATTCAAAGCTAAATTACAAGTTTCTAGCAAGATCAAAAAGCGTTTGACTTACGCAACTTGGGCAGCGGGTTCATAAGGAACGTTGAGACGTTTGAGGACGTCTCCTTCAACTGCATCAATGTGAAGCCCTTTGAAGAAATCGTGAAACTCGTACTGTGACATGCACTGAGCCAAAGGAACACGGGGATAGTAGAAGAAAAATACTTGGCACATTTCTTGATGCGTAGCAAGACCTCCCTGTGGTTCAAAAACAAATTAATTAGTATTGTCACTCAGGCATACTGTGTTTCTTATGCAGATTTTGTTTGATTAACTTACGATGATATATTTATCAACGTCTGTCGTATGATACTCGCATTCAACAACCATTTCGTCACTTGGCAAAATCAATAGCTCATTTTTCAAAGTGCGGCTTTGCTGGTAGTTAAAATCATAGTAGTTGTCCTGCAAAAAAACTGTTTGGTAAAAAACACATTGTTTGGAATTTTAAATAAGGTTACTTTCTAACCTCAGCAATAACAGGTAACTCAACTCCATTGCGGAAATGACGAAGCCTGATTTTTTTCCCAGCCAAGTGCATGTGAACAAGGGTATTCACAACTTTGATTCCGGAAGGTGGTATCGTCTAACATGGAATTCGGTGTCAGTTTCCAATTGAATATAATTTTAGTAAGATTTAGTTTTCGATCTCACCTTTTCAGTACATTCAGTGCCACATAAACCATTAACCACAAAGTTATCTTGTTTTGGAGGAATCAAAAGGAATGGAGAATGGCCCTGGTGGCCAATTAGCATGACACCTCCATCATACTGTCGAAGCTCGTCCGTATAAAACAAGCGAATGCCCGAAGAGTCGGTAGCTAAACAGCAAAAATTAATTTGAATAATATGGCTACATTAAAAAGTCTGCTAGCGTCTAAAAAAGCACTTACTATATCCATGTCCAAGGTTTTCATAGTGCGTTTCAACCATAAAATAGGTAGCCCCTCCGTGCTCTTGGCCCAAGGGACTTCCTACGTGGCTGGGAAGCATCTCTCCTAATTATGTACAAACGAAATGATGAGCTCACTTTCAAAGGCTTAACGAGTTCTGTTGACAAAATCAAGTTTACCCTCAGAACCAACGACCCACGCAAGTAAAAAGGCAACGCAGTGCTTGCTCCATGCTGAAGGCATGTTCGCAGTGTAACAAGTTCCTCCGGGGTGGGATGCGTGGTATTCGTCAAAATCAGGCACTTGAGATGCTGGCACGCTACACTCGAACACTACCATGTGGTGGACAATATTTAGATTTTCTTTTTGGATCAGAGGCTTCCACTGTAAATCATTTATAATGATTATGAATGCTATCATACAAATTAAATAAAAAATTCATACTTGAGTTATTTTACCCCGATCATGTGGTGCTTCTTTGAAGTATCAGTAAATTTCACTATTTTGCACAAATATGTCGTACTTTTAGGTGTGATTGTTTCCTATTCAAATTTTGGATATAGAAATATAGTATAACAAGTTTGGAGTCAGGAATGAAATTCGATAGTTTTACTCACATTGTCCATATGAAAGTCCCACATTTTCACTCCAGGATATAATGTAGGATTTTCATCCGGAAAGGGTGGCAACGCTCCACTGGATAATACAAAGTTAATTATTTACTCACGAGTGAAAAATAAAATATTTCAGGAAGTAAAATGCTAAATATACCCATCCGATAAAATTACACTTTTTGCACCACGATTGATAGCCCCGTGATAAGGCGCATTGAAAATTCCTCCGCGCACTACTGGTTTGGAGTTACTATACGCCCAAATGAGTCGCATTGTGTCGTCCTACACCACAACCAAAATATATCATGTTGAAGTTCAAACCATTTTTATATTACGTTAGCGTTTCGCTTACCGTAATGACCATATCGTTTGGATCACAGGTGTCCCAAGGCCGTTTAAACGTGAAGGTAATCCAACCACCTTCATTTTCAAAGCTGAGCAATGTGTAGTCTTGCTGGGTATCTTGGGTTGGATGACCATTTCCGATCCCATGAAAGTCCTTTGAAGGGAACACAAAATTTTACAATTTCTGGACAATGCGGAACCAGACAAAATATCCTTTATAATTACCAATATAGTTGGAGTTCCATCCGAATCCTTAAAAACGATAGCCATATCCCCACCATCCATTCCTCCATGTGGAGAAAGCCCAACTCCAACATAACCCGATGCTTTGGCTGAGAACTCCATGACGAGCCAATACTGTCCATCCGTTTCTTCTTTCACATTTCTCCAACGGAACTTTACTCCAAAATCATCTACCAAATTTACTTGATGTGTCCACACTTCACTCCCATTTGTGCTAACTCCCCCTTCAATGCTTGTGAACAATAAGAAAATCCCCAAAATTAAGTCAAGCCTCTTCATATTAATTTCCACTGCGAAGAAATCAGCGCTACAATGCAAATGATGGTAACTAATCGAATGATTAAAAAATTCAGAGGATTTTTCAATTTGTGTATTTTTTTAGCATTGGTTTAGACACGGTAGTTGCTAAAATCATATGTTATTTTCCAGCAATTGTGCAATCAAAGTTCAAGTTCATTATATGACATAATAACGTATATCAAAGACACATTAAGGAGTAAAATGATCATATTATTGGTATGACTAGCAACACAGTATCAGCAAGGGATGACCTCTCTCAATAGCATGTGGTGTTTAATGACGCGACGTTTGTGATAAGATTTAGATAGCAAGTAATACAGGCATACATTTCACAAGACGTTGCAATCTTAAACTGAGCATTTGTCAAGTTATAGAGCTTGCGATTAAGCAACAGTCACAGCCCACTGACCCGCAAAAAAAGTTGGATGAGCAAGTAAAAAATGTGATTATGAAACGAATGACTTTACAATGAAGGTACATAAATCAAATGTCATTTTAATAAGATTTACGCCACATAATTAGATATATTAATACGATTTATTAGAGCGACATTTACGCACGACAAATATTACAATAACGATTAAGATCACCACAAGAAGAGCCCCCATTGCTAGCCCTCCAATGCTAAGTGGTGACGCGGAAGTAAGATCTCTGCAAAATGCTGACTGTTCGTGGACAAGCGGATGTGTAATTTTTGGGTAGTTGATGATATGTTTCTAAAACAAATCATATGAATACTGGGAACTTACAAAAATATTTTATATTAATCGGACTTACATCCAAAACAACCCTTTTCAATCCTGGTTTAGAGCAGAACTGATATTGTTGTCCATCCTTCCAAAATTTCTCGAGCTCCTTTGCCCTCTCTTGAGTCCAGCCCACTTCTTCAAGATACTTGCCCACCGTTTTGCCACGGAGGTTTGGAGGGTTTGTTATATTCATAAAGTTGAAGACGCTCTTGAAACTGACTCCTTCTTCAATTGCCTCCAGTTCCTTGGCATCGTCTCCCAAATCCTTTTCCCTGTCCTCCCTGTCGAGTGAAATAATTTATCAACACTTAAATTTTGGGTAGCTAGAACCATGAAAGAAACGAATCATAATCAGGCTTACAATGGAAGAAGATCGGGTTCATAAGGCATGTGAAGGGGTTTCAGAATCTCTCCTTCCACTGAATCTATTCCGAGTCCTTTGAAAAAACTGTGAAACTCATACTGGCTAGTGCACTGGGTCAGTGGAAGGCGAGGATAGTAGAAGAAGAATATTTGACACATTTCTTGATGCGTAGCAAGACCTCCCTATGAAATCAGATGAAATCATTATGAAATTCGATTTTGTAGGAGTTACAATTATGGAGCTAGTTACTTACAACAACATATCGTTCTTTGTTCGTCGTTTTATATTCGCATTCGGTAAGGAGTTCATCTCCGGGTAAAACTACCAACTCGTTTTTCAACGTGCGGCTTTGCTGATAGTTAAAATCATAGTAGTTGTCCTGCGGTGATATAAATTTGAAGGAATGAAAGGAAGAATTTTAAAATGATGTGTTTTTTCTTCTTTCAAACCATACCTCAGCTATGATAGGCAACTCCACCCCATTACGAATGTGTCGGAGTCGGATTTTATCCCCAACCAAATGCATGTGAACCATCGTGTTCACAAGTCGGATTCCGGTTGGAGGTATCATCTAATTAAATCGATTGAACAACCTCAGCAGAATTTCTCAAATTAATAGAGTATCAATCAATTATCGGCCTCACTTTTGATGTGCATTCCGAGCCACACACTCCGTTAATCACAACATTATCCTGCCTCGGTGGAATGAGGAGAAAAGGTGAGTGACGATATCCAAGAAGCAAAACTCCCCCATCGTCTTTGCGAAGCTGGTCCGTGTAAAACACGCGAATACCTGATGAGTCCGTTTCTAAACAAGGACAATAATTAAGAACATCAATAACTTAAATTTTACGGGTAGTATTAAAAATATGGTACGACGCAGTCCTTACTTTTTTGACCTCCAGGGTTTTCATAGTGCATTTCAATCATGAAATATGTTGCTCCACCATGCTCTTGACCGAGTGGAGCACCAACGTGCTGTGGTAACATCTCTCCTATAATAATACGCAGAAAATAGAACAATCACTATCTTTCATAATGTACAGCTTCCAGACTTTAATCGAAGATTTACCATCTGAGCCAACGACCCAAACTAATGAAAGTCCAACGCAATTCCTGCCCCATGGAGCTGGCATATTTGCAGTGTAGCAAGTTCCACCGGGGTGGGAAGCAGTGTGTTCGTCAAAAAGGGCAACTTCTTCAGCTGGCACTTGGCATTCGAAAGCGATGATATGATGGACATTATTTATGTTTTCCTTTTGGATCAGAGGTTTCCACTATAAAACAGCAATATTTATAGCATTTTTATTCTCGCAAATGAACATAATTTATAATAAACGTTTTGCTTGAAATTAAATACTTTTTTACCCCGATCATATGATGTTTTCTGCCAGTATCTGTAAACTTCACCATTTTACAATAATACGTCGTGTTTTGAGGTTCAACTATCGCCTGTTGAGATAATTATACGAGTTCATCTCTGCTTTTATGTTCATAAAATAATTATTACAAGGTGAGTTTAATTCACCTTGTCCATCCTATAATCCCATATTTTTACACCAGGATATAATTCAGGATTTTCATCCGGAAACGTTGGAATTACTCCTCTAAAAAAGCGCAGTTTATTAAAACCTCTTTATTTAGTCCATTTAAAAGCTAAATAAATCATTTCCTAATAAATTACCCATCCGCCACAATAATACTTTTGGCTCCACGTTTGGCAGGTCCGTGATAGGACGCTTGGAATTCTCCTCCTCGAATAACAGGTTTGGAGTCGCTGTATGCCCAAATAAGTCGCATGGTGTCATTCTGCATAAAAAATTAAACGTGTCTCAAGTTGCCCCAGGATAAACGGTCATTACCAAATTATGCTCACCGTAATAACCATATCCTGAGGATCGCATGTGTCCCAAGGTCGTTTGAAAGAGAAAGTGGTCCATCCGTTTTTAGTTTCATAATCGAGTAATGTGACATCTTGCTGGGAATCTTGGAATGGAGCACCGTTCCCAATTCCATGAAAGTCCTTGAGAAAATTTACAGATTGAAAAAGGTAATCTAATTTTTATAACTTGAATTACACATTTTCTTACAAGTATGCTTGGAATTCCATCGGAATCTTTAAAAACTATAGCCATATCCCCACCATCCATTCCTCCATGTGGAGAAAATCCAACTCCAACATAGCCCGATGCTCTCGCTGAGAACTCCATGACGAGCCAATACTGTCCATTTGAACCCTCCTTAGAATTCCTCCATCGAAACTTGACTCCATGGTCTTCCTCCAAGTTCAAACCATGTGTCCACTTTCCACCACCTGAGACAACCGTCCCTCCAAAGATTTGGGAGGGTAATAAACAAATTAATAAAAATAAGCTGTACAGCTGCATTTCAGCTTCCTTTGCTAGGAAGGGTTATAGTTTCAATACGATTCTTAGTTGAATACTGATTCTACGACCTAATATGCTGCGGAATTTAAAGAAGCCCTAGTTTAATCTGAGAGTTGAATCAAAAGCTAATAAAAAATACATAGTGAAGATTATCAATGAGGTGGTTATCTCCGCCAAATTGCTTATTCTTTTCTAAGAATCAGGCTGTCAGAGTTCAACACCATGAATGAGCAAAGCTAATTTAAAGGCATTTTATCAACAAACATTTTATTTAATGGCTAGCTGAGTAGGTGCTTATGGAGCGTGACAACTTAATGGACATTAACTTTTGCCCTCCTGTATCAATACCATCATCAATACATTAAACAACGTAAAATATGGCACATGATTTATAACGTGACTGACTGTAACGTGTTTATAAAAATGAGTGCCCACCTTAAACAGGATTAGTTTTCAATTTTTAAAAATTGACATAAAAAAGCTAGAATGATAAAGTACGACGATATGCATACAGATAGCGATTCCAAGAAGTTCGAATGAAATATTTATACGATTTAAATGCATGAATTTTTTAATAATGAACATGGTCATCTTTCAAGGTTGGCAACTGAATCAACAGCCATCTGACCGATAAGGACAGTGCAACCTTGTGCAACATGCACCGGAGCTGGCAACAACGTTGATGTGATGCCATTCGACTGTCTGCTTTCTGTCACACAAACAAGTTTCCTTCCACATGCCAAATAAATGAATAGCTGTGCTGTTCCAATTTTTCTAAATCGAGTACTTTATTGAAGTGTGTTCATCTCATATTTTAGCCATTTTTGATATGCATGTTAGCTCAAATGGAGTGGAGAAGTGAGGAAAGTACTGCTGTTGATGGTAATGGGGCATCACACTTAGCATTAATTGCGAAAAGAGAGTGTATTGCGACATGAACCGTCTTTTTTCCTCGCGGTTCAACTCACACTTCATATCATCTCATCTGCGGTAGTTTCCATTCCAGAATGACGAAGTAGCCATTTCAGGAGAGCACAACACCTCCACACCATGCCAATAATCATAACGGTTAAAAGTAAAAGTTTTGCCATGAGAGAAAACATAAAGAAAAGTGGCAAGAGAGCAGTCAGCCATATACGCTCCTACATATGCGGCTAGAGCAGTAATAATCGTAATCTGAATAAATGTTATCTTTCCCGGGTAATCTCCTCATAATTCCGTGAAACTCAGGAGCAACCAAAAAGCAGGCAAGAAAGTGTGACGTCAGTCACTCAAAAGAAAGCTGCATAGTAAGCGTTTATTTGCGAATGTGGACGGAGCATTTATCCCAACTTTATTTGCTAACTAAGCATACCTAACTTTAAGTGTAGATTACCTGGAGAGAATGGGCGCGCAGCCACAATTTTACACTTTTGCATTTGATAAAAATTACCCTGTTAATTTATTCAAGACCAAAGTAATTTTTCCGCAGAGGTAACCCGCATTTTGACAACTCTCCACAATCCTACGCAAGTTTTAAGTAGCTAAGCTTGTATTTTGGTCTTTGAAAAAATCTGTTACTTAACAAGCCCACATTCATTCATCCAGATTTCAATTTTAGTCGGTTGACTTGTCTTTGGACTCAACTTGTCTTGGTCCTTTTTTTCTTAATAAGATTGATACGGCTCCAGCTGGAAGCTCTAGGAAAACATGTGTATTCACTCTCGTTTGTTTAGAGACTTGAGAAAAGATGAAACAAATTTCATACATGTAGCAAACCCCCGGATTGCATGGTTGCATGCGTCCATCTAATTCCCCTCTGAATTCATCAACTTTCTTTTGGAGAATCAAGAGTTGTCGATAATTCCATTCATTCAACGCACCAAAAAAACTAGTAATATATGTACAACTACAGAGCTATAAAGAGCACGTGGCCCTCCTTTTTCTCCTCCGAGACAAAAGCGGAGAATTGAGGTGAAAGTAACATGCTCCTGTTCATGTTCCCTTTTTCCCAGATGACTGCTTCCCTCTCAAATACAGTTGCCAAAGCTGCTTAAGTAACAAGATATTATACTCTTTGTGCGTAGTTGTTGAACAAGAGGTTATTGAACAGAGTACACACATCATGACACAAACATGGCTTTATTTACTTCACCATCTTCTTTGCCAAAATGCGAAACTTTAAATAGTACTCAGGCTCACGATCGTGAATTTTGATTGGGAATGTCTGCAGTCCTCGCTCTGCAGGATGCTCACAAAAGTAAGTAGGTCGAGACGGAAGAAGACATTGAACCAGAGAGTAAAAAGCAAACTTTTACTACTACCTGCTCCTCTTTTTCCTTTCCAAGAAGGAAGATATACGCACCCAAACGATAGTGAAATAATGTAGGCGGAGAATATCATGAAGAAACTGCTGTTCGCAAAGTTTAAGAAGCAATATCCTAATCGTACATAAAAAAAAGTCTCGGTTTCTTTTCCCATTTCAAAAAGAGAAGTAGTTTCATGATCATCACATCACATTAGAAGGAGTGTGTTTGTGGATACACGGAAAACTATTTCCTCCAACTCAAAGAGCCATTCTCTTTATTACAAAAAGAAAAGGGATATTTCTGTTGTTGTTTTTCTGTCATCTCAAACTACTCCTCGACTTTTTCATTGTTAGCGTTTCCTGAGTTGAGGAGCGAAGCTTGAGTAATCTTTGCAGTTTCATAAATAGTCGGGTTCTTTCATCGTTTCATTTTCATATACTTTTTTTGCGCATCTCAACTTTTCCCTAGTTTCCAATATCAATGACAATGAGAGACAGGAGAAGGCCAAAATATGGATTTTTCAGAGGAGTAAACCTCATCATCAGGTTTGCTACATTGTTTCAAGCTAGTCGCTACAAATTCCCTGGTTTTGGGGTGGAACATGTACGCTGTTGCTGACATGACATGTTTATTTATTTCTACCTCCCGTGAAATGGAATGAGTCTCCCGGTTTTTAGTAGACAGGTAACCTTGAGAAGGAGTTCCATAGCGGTAGTATATTATTGTGGTGGTGTGAGTTGCCGTTGCAGATCAAGTCTGACATGGATATGGATGTCATCTATAAAACTCATTCGGTGACAAAATAATTATTCATTCCACATGAGAAAAAATATTTAAGGGGAATGCACGAGCCCACAACCAAAGTCACTTGTGTAGAAGGAAGCCCACTGTTTTTCATCGGATTATGTTTGTTTATCGGGAAAACGGCAGATAATATAATGGGGCAAAAAGGGATCCTGTTCGAGTTGTTTTGAAATGAACAGAAGCTAACATAAAGGTATTATATAGTTAGTAAGCGGAGAACTGAGATTGTTTGATCCTGTTATTTCTACCATTTCGGCTCTCTCCTCGTTTTGAAGTGCCGAAGTTGGTTGTCTTGTGTGCATTATTTTGCAGAGAAAGTTTAGGATTTCATGGGGGAAAGATAGGAGAAAGGGAACCAAGTGTTTATGCATACGCAAGCTATAGTTCCGTCGTTGAGAGGGATTTTTCCGAGAATTTTATGCATGAAATGGGAGCGTTATCTTTGAAAGCCGGAGAGAAAGTGCTCTTTTGCTATTATATTATATTACTTCACGCACTATTTTCCTTTTTCTCTCTCTCTCAAAAACGTGCAATAATATGAGGCACTGATAATACAACTGCTTCAACTTATTTCTTTTACGCTGATGTCGCATCTAACTATTTCACAATTTCAACAGAAGTAAGAAGCATTTTATGGGCGTCGAAAGTAGACAACTCTCCTTCTCAGCCCAACAAATCCATTAAGAGTGTACACATATGCGTGTAATATATGATCGCATTCTTCCTGCCTCACTTCCGCTCTTGTCATCATCCTCATCAGATCCAAAAGCAATAAAGCGTTCCAATGCAACTCTAACTGCTGACTTTGCACACATGATGATGATGATGAGGATATTTGAGATAGGAATAATGAACTTAGCAAGAGCTACATGTCCGGAGACGTTATGCGAAGCAGATAATTGATGCAACATTTCCATACTAACACGTGTGACTGCGCACCAACATGTAACCGAGCTTGTATTTGTTTATTTATTTGTGAGCTACGCTGCCTCCTCTATTAAGTGATGCATGTGCTCAGATTTTTCAATTTTAATGAAAGCTCATCATTCACAAGTAGAATACTTGTGGCAGAGAGAGAAAAAGAGCAATTTTTTTATTGCGCATTCATATTCATTCATCGTCATTCAAGTGGAATAGTGGTCTGGAGTGGAGTCTAGCGTGGCGTGGATGACTGAGCAGAAAAAATCCTAGCCATGATTTGACTTTCTCCCTTTTTTGGCATGATTCAGGCACTTTCCCATAAAGTAGTCTCCGCTATTCAGGTACATTTTTCAATGCAGTGTGTTATTGCGACTGAGCCTCCATCATCAGCTTCAGGGGCAATATGAGAGATGACACAACAAGGGGATTGGAGCTAAGCCAGTGTCTCCCATAAAAAAGGGTCTTGTGGGACATCCACATTCCTGCCAAGCCAAAGCCTCCAGAAAAAAAACTTTGTCCTTGGGCCTTGTTACACTCTTATAACTTATTTAAAAGAGAAAAAAGTGAATCAGGGCATGATCAACATCATCATATCAACATGCTGATGATGATGATGATCTGATCCCTTCCTTTTATTTTTGGTAGTAGCTTGACTGCCCTCTGGCAAATCAGCATCATGTGAAAACATCCTCACTAATAATCTAATAATACTGTGAACACCCTTCAACATAATCTTCTCGTCCTTTCCATACAAGAAATGGATGATGATGACAAGACCTCTTGTGTCCTTGCTTAATAATGGAAAGACATGGTTTCAAGGCTGGGCGGAGAAGGATTTGACTGGGCTCCCTCTAAAACATTTACCATATCACCAGCAACATTCATAAATACTTGATCCTCATAAAAAATCTCTATCTTACTTCCATTGCCCATTCCAGCCACACGATCCGAAAGTAAGTAGAACATAAAAGTTGTAGCAATTTTTTGCTTCTTCCTCTTTCTCTGTTTCAAATTCCAGCTTACTTCACAATTTTATGGTGCTATTATTATCAAACAAGTTTGAATTGAAGAGGGGAGCTCGCCCATGCAAGAAAATGAGCTTTTTTGTGAAAGAAAAGAACGAGATTCTTGAGACTCTCTTGAAAGGGTTCCTTATTATTGCCAAGAGATGTGATGTGATGTTTTCATAACAAAAAAATAAGGTAGTCATCGATTTCTCAACTTTCAAATCTTTTTCTCCCTTTCTTCCAGGTTTTATGGGGAATCTCCATTACAAAAGAGGCTAAATGTATCCCAAAAGAGCTTTAAACAATCGAGAAGGAGCAGAGCAAGGAATGAATGCTCATTGTTTGAGGGTTTCTAGGCGTGATTTCAAATCACCAATTTTATAACCTGACCTACTCCTTTTTTTTCTTGAGAAAAAGTTTAGGTGGAAGGCTGAATACAACCTAGTTGGACTTGAGGCTGGTCGTGCACATGGGATATGGCTTTTAACTTTTGTTTTGAGCCTTTGGTTCCCTTCTCAGTGGAGTGGACAAGGTAAGGTTGCGTGACAGTCGTGAATGAAGTGACATTGAGAATGCAGAAGGATGACAAGGACATCTGGGCTAGGATGCTATTGCCTACCTCAATTTCCGTTAGTTCATTTCCAACTTGAGTTAAGGTGACAGGGTAAAAGATGACCTTGTCGTTTGAGACTCTTGCTCTCATTTTTCTTTACTCTTTTTCAAGATAAATGTTAGTAAAAAAAAGCTTCGTTGAAAATGCAGATTCAAGTCGACTGCAGTTGCAATCTCAAAATTGCCATTAGTATAATTGAGCTAAAAATAGTAATATATATCCTCTTCAAAAAGATGCCATAATTTATTCAAACATCGTCATATTGGAAATTTTTATGCATCTCAACTCCTCCGTTTTTGTTTTCTCCACCAAAGCGTCTGTCTACGTGTCAATTCTGATCGTCGAGATTCAGTGACCTCAGCATTTTCCAAGGAATGCACTCCAATTCAAACCAGCTCTTTACGTCACACTTGCCATTATTTTGATAGCTGGATTTTCAGAGACGGATTTCATATTCAAAATGACGAGAAAGGAACGTGACTAGCAGGGGAAATGAAGAAGGCTCAATATTTTCCATGTAAAAGTTTTCAGAGATGCATAGAGGAAAAACGTGCATGTTCCAATACTTCTTTACCTCAAGATATAAATGCAATTTTGTTGTTTCTTTTTAAAACTAACTCTTTTCCTCCAAGGCATTACTTATTCACCCTTATCCACTCAGCCCGTCTTTGGTTTAGAAAGTAGTTAAAGGGCTTATGTCTCAGTCTCAAGTCAAGCCGAACTGCTCACTCTCCTCTGATTTTTTTTTATCTTTGGCAGCCAACATCCCTTTGTTGTTGATGATTTCACGAGTAAACTAATAGATTCGATGTGATACGTAGTACAAGCGGCTGTTTATTTCTGTTATGTTAGCACATTATCCACTTTTTAGAAGGATTTGGATCAGCAAATCTTCTTCAAAGGGAATACGTATCGCTGAGCCAAACAAGGAAATAAATAAACTGGTGAAGTATTTAGGTTATGATGATGAAGATGTTTGGGGAAAGAAAAGGGTATAGAAGGCTGATTGGATGTCAGAGATGATGCCTTGGCCTGATTCGTACGCAGTGGCTCTTCTTGCTCCTATAAAGGATTATAAATGAGAAATGAGCTTGTTCAGATTAGATCACAGTGGTTTGGTTTTTAACAGACAGCTCGGAAAAGGAAAATCCATAATTCTGATGAAGTGAGTATTTTTCCTTGCAGTGAGCCCAATACGTAATAAGATGGCATTCCCATTTTTCCACTGAGAATTGAGTGTGAAGGCTCACTGAGATCAGCCGTCGGAAACAATTTAATTTCTTTTATCATCCACAACCACACACATCCAAATCCAACCTAGCTCGGTGTAGAAGGGTCGGTTGTCGTATGACCCTTTATAGATTTTTGTTGATGCTTTGAATCCAGTGTGTGTTATGTTGCGTTAGTTTTTTCCACCGTGTTGAAGTCTCAGGGAAACCCTTGAGTCAGTCAAAAAGTGAGCAGAGCACAAATGAGTGAGTGAACTCAACTCAAGAGGAAGTGCTAGCATTGCATAAGGAAAAAAAGACTTGTGGGCTTTCACATTACATTATTACTACACATCTTCTTCACTATCTGTCCGCTCTGGTCTGCTGGTTTGGTTGGGTTACGAAATATTTTGAAGTTGGTTGCGTATTTCCATTTTTGTTTTTGGGAATCTCTCAAGAGAATTTGACAGTGACTGGTTTGGTTTGTTCTGAGAAAGTGTATTATTACTTTTTTCTAAGCAAGTGCTTTTTTCTCTCCAATAAAATCGTAGACGATATGAAGATGATCTTGGGACCATTTCTTTTTCTTCTCTTCTCATTGCACAATGGGGGAGAATGTGAGGCTGGCTCCATCACTGTTCCTATCATTGAGCATTCCAAGAACGTTTCCAGTGAGGACATCATGATGATGAGTAAAGATGGTGGCGATGATGATTTTGTTATGATCGCTGACAAGAATCTTGCTCTAGACCCGATTGTAGTGGACGATGAGTTGAAGAAGGAGAGCGAACCCTGTCCCCTCTCTCACCCACGTGGGGATAAAGAAGCAATTCATAATCATGGAGATGAGTCCAGTCTTCCTTCTCCAGCTTTGTTGACGGTAGGAACGTGGAGCATAGTATAAAAGTATAAAAAATCCAACTTATTATACCTCCCACGGGAATTTTCTCCACTATTCCGACTGAGAATGTATCATACTTTTTTTTTCCAGGAGGAAAAACAGGAAACGGCATTGGAAAAAATTACTGAAAGCATTTCAGGCGCCCTTAGCACCTTCAAGGTAAAATGGAAAACGCACTCACGTGTAGTACGTGTTTGTGTGTATTATTTATATCTCCTCTCTCGCATTCATTTTCTTGATTGGTTCTTCTTTTCTTCTCTAAATCACCCGAGGATGACAGATGTGTGACAAATATTTTCTGCTTTTTTTGTATATCACGTGGTGTGGTATGGTAATGGCATTGCAGATATTAATGTGTGGGAAGGACTAAGATTTGTTGCCAAAGATTAGAGAACATTTAGCAAAATTAGTGTCTAGCTGTAGATAACTTTCCTTCCTTTGTGACACATGAGCAATACACTAATCCTTGGGAAACTGTGTCTGAGCACGCGATGATAAATGGTTTTCACAGAATTCCGTAGTCTCCATATTCTCTCCTGGATATGGACTAGCAGCAGAACCAGGGCAAAGTGAGGAAGCGACAAATTGCACAACACAAACTAACGCTACAAATACAGAGAATAATAATGCGACAGTAGTAGGAGAGCATCCAGAAGATGAAGATCATAAGCCGAAATTGGAGGATGGGAAAGAGGATGAGAGCTCGCTATTGATTCACTCTGATGTGTCATCCAATGACACCAACAACAGTACAAATGCTACTCAAGTGACAAGCACCACTTCAGCAACAACAACGCCAGCTCAGCCCGAGGAGGAATCTGAGAGCAAGAACTGAGAAAGAAAGGCACATTCTTGTCTAACTCAATCCCTATAAATCTTTTATGTACAGTTTTATTATATCATTCATGTTATCTGAGAGCATCTTGCTTGTGTAATCTTAATTTCCGGCGAGATGAGCAAAAAAAGGAGGAAACACTGCTCTTGTTTTGTTATATATTACCTTGAAAGCGAAAACAATGTATCATTTCATTATCCAGCATTGAAAAAGAAGATAAAATGGTAATGAATTTTAATTTAAAATAAAAAGAGTTTAGTATAGAAAAATCCAAATTTTTTGCTTCTTTGGTTGAGCGTGAATGTTGAATGTAAACTTATTTGATGCGGCTAGAGAAACCAAACTCGAGCAAGGTTGTAAAAGCTTTGGCTTCTCGAACCTTATCAAATGTTAATGAATTCAAATTCCTTCGCCTCAGCCTCTTGACTTTTTCCATCCTCGTATTATTTCCATACGGCAAACTCAGCAAAAGAGAAAAGATTATAGTGCTATATATATAGCGCTCTCTAGCTTTTTAACGCCTTGTCTTCTGAAAAGCGACGAGTTGATGTACCGGATACGAACATACATACATTTATATACACATCTTATAGCATATTATTATTATGAATGTTTTGTATAGTGGCAAAAACCAAACCTGGATGAGATCCGGAATCCGGATCCAAATTATGTAAGGAAGGACTACAGGGGCAAGAAATAAAAGCCGTATAGGATGGGATATGAAGAAGTAGAAACGAGTAAATTTGAGAAATAAAAATGAAGATAAAAAAGGGATGATGTGGTTGTAAAATAAAGTAATCATTGAAACAGATGAGATTCTTTTTTGTAGTAAATCATATAAACAGTCATCATCATGGATCCTGGCCGCCTTTAAACCATAATTTTATGATGGAGGAAGAGAGGAGAAGAAAAAATCTAAGATTTATTTTGTAATTCTTATTTTTTCTACTTCTTTTGCTAAGACAATTTTATACTCAACGAACCTTCGTCTTGCAAAGAACATCATGTTTTTCTTGAGAAAGTAGTAGGAGTAAGAAAAGAGGAATTTCATTATCAAAGCATATCATCGTGGTCTTCATTGGAGGAAAGCCGAGTGCAATACAATTTCCTCGGAAGAGAACCAAATGCAGAGGATGAAAATTATTGCTTTTTTGTTTCACTTTACAACGCTTTCCTTGTCCTTCTCTCTCATTTCCTTATCCTTTTAAAACCCACTAACGGAAGGGTACATACAGTGAGGAGCAAAGTGCAGTACCTGACTTGATAGTTTTTTCATCGTTTCGTCTTTTATTTTTTGTCCATCTCAAACTTTTATGCATTTTCGTTTCATTCCGGAATCCAAAATGCAAGCACAAGGATAACGATGATTCATGAAGATGCGAAAAAAATCGAGCACGTGGATGAACTTTTTTTTGATGAGGTTTCATCTTCCTCCTAATGAATTCATATGGAATAGATACGCTTGATCTTCCCCTTACTTCAAGTGAAGTATGTACAAGAAAAACATGGCCATAAACTTTTCATCGCTTTTTCCCTAATGTTGGGCTGAATACACTTCTCGTCATTCATCGTCCAATAAAACTGCATTTCCTCCAGTAAAACCGGGCGTATGAGATGTCTTTCATGATAAATGAAGGCCATGCAAAAAGGTTGATTTAGATATATTTGCATATTAGATAAAATCTTGTAGGACTTGCTTTGCCCGAAAATAGTCAAAAGAACCGTTTGAATTGGAGTGGAAAGAGCCACCACCTCTGCTTTCTTTAAGGAAACTAGCAGGCTTTCTTCGGTTTTTCGGTGAGGAATCGAAAGACAAGTGCATTGAACACATCACAAGGGCATCTAGCAACACACACTTTTATATATGGACATGAAAAACACATCTAAATCAACGCGTTTGACATGATATACACAAGGAAGACGTACATAAGATTTGGTAGGTATCCTTTTATCCATTCTGTGTTGATATTCTTGCTATGTACAACATCATGCTAGCGGGAATGCATGGGATAACATGGATGTGCTAAAAGATAAGGTGCATTGACTTCACTCACTTTGATCTTGTCAATTGGCTGGACTAAAGTGTTTTGGTAGTTGAACACTGGACATTTGACATTTGTGTTGTGATTTAAGTCTAGTCTTTCCCACAGTTTGTAAACGGTAAGGTGAAACAAGTATTTAGCAATAATTATCATGTCATCATGTACCTGTATTTAAATGGTTTTATTTTTGTAGTGCACTCGCACCTTATCAATTGGTTGTCTTCACAAGTTTGACCACAGTATTAAAATGATGGACCTCGAAGATGGTGAACTACCCTCATCTGACAATGAAGGGGATGGCTCCGAGATGCCAGAGCAGACTAATTACATGCCGATTGTAAGCTATTATTACAGTTGTAAACATTCCTGGAATTTTGACACTTGTCAACTATGGAATTTTGATGATTATTTGTTGTGCTCATTTCAATTTGAAGGAAATTCCAGATGACGAAGACTATGTTATTGTTGACAGACCAAAGCCGTCTATTCTGTCTTCCAGCTCCTCCAACACACCCTCCTCTGGAAGCATGTCTCACCCTCCACCCCGTCATCAGCCACCTAATCAATCGTATTTTGAGTTTGTTCAAACTAATAGCAGTAACATGCACGGTAGTGACCTCGGACAGAAAGCATATTACAAGGATTTGGGCGTCTCAGATCTCCTCGACTCTTCCGAAAAGGACAGCAGTTCTGCCAGTGATAGTGATACTGAAACTCGCAATGACGGGAAAAGATTTCGCATGACTTCTCACCCGCAAATCCCTGTAAATAGTGGTAGCAACGCTTCAGTTCCTTTTGGTGGAGGTGGAACAACATTTGGTTTTGCTGAGGCTCCCACCACCAACTCATTTCAAGTGAATAGGACCCCTACTGACTTTGCCAGTGACAGCTTCGCCCAAGCAGCTGAAGCGTTTCGGTCGGAGGCAGCCAAGTTCCAGAAGGAAAGGAAAACTAATACTGTGTGGTCCAGCGTGATTCAAGAAGAACAAATTTCCACAATTTTTGATAGGGTTAAAGTGACTGGGCCTGCTGATGTGGAGATCGAACGCGGACCTGAATCCTACTCATTTCAACGTCCGATGAGACAACCTAGACCAAGGAGACCTTCCGATAGTAGTGATATTTCGAGTGAAGGTCTCAGTGATAATGCTCTGCACTATTTGAGGGATGGATTTAGTTATGATGATGATGAGACGGAAGAATCGTCCGAGCACGCCCTACCAAAGTCGTTTACGAGCAGTAGTGTTTCCAAATCAAGTGCTTCTAGAAAAGCTACCAAGGTATAACAGTGATTATATAAAAATTGTTGTGCTTTTCTGTTTGCTCAAAATTGCGTCATTTCTCTTTTTTCGTGTAGAGGAAGCGAGAAAGGCAAAAGTATAAGCGGAAACTCATCAACAGGTTGAAGAAGATGAAAGCACTGGATCTTGCGCATTACATGGGAAACAAGTTGCACGAAGAAAAAGTGACATTACTATGTAAGTAATTGACATAATAATTTATCAATATCAAGTCGTTAATGGAATGAAGAATATGTATTCATTTCTTTTCTTCCACAGTTCGTTCAATAGAAATTTTAGGCAAGGAGAATTGTGTCCGCATTTTCCTTAAAACTCTCAAAATTGAAAGGAGAGGTGGAGTCATGGTCAAGGTATGTTGTAAATACTTGTTTTTAATTTAATTAATTGTATGTTGTGTGTCATCGATATTATTTTCACTTGCAACATTTTTTGCATTTGCAGAATCAAGAGAGACGACGTACTGGTGGGGGTGTTTTTCTCTACCTAATTCGAGGGGACCGACGGTTTCCAAAAAGTCAGATTGATCTCATTTTTCGAGAAGAGCGAGCATATCACGATAAAGTCAGGAAGAAGAAACTTGTTGGGAAACGACTCAAAAAGAAGGCTAAACTCGAAGCTGCAAAGGCTGAAATGGAAGGTTTGTTCAGAGCCATTGTAATTATTAAAAAGCAGGTTTATTTCAAATAATTAAGCACCATTTTTTTGGATCGTAGCAAATGGAATGAGAGACGAAGATGAGTCTGATGATGATGACACTACTGTACCTAATCCAGATGCTGATGGAACGGATACTGGTCAGTTTGGTGATGACTCCACGCAAGAATCCAGTATTCATGATAAAGATATAACAGAAGAACTAGGTTCGATGAACTGCGACGGCTCGGATCCGTAAAACCGGTATGCGTTGTACAAACACACATATCATGTTAGTTACTAGTTATGATAACTGTGGGTTAAAGTTTGTTAGTACTGTCGTTAGTTTATAAAGATGCATGAATTCAATAAATAACTACAGGTTTATCTTGCCGTAGCAAATTCTCTTGTCATGTCCTGTTTGCTTTTATTACAAAACTAAAAGATCAAATTTAAACAATACTTTTTGTTTCTCTCTTCAGGAATGTAGGAAGGTAATAATACATTTTTTCATGACTGATAAGCAAAATAACAGACAAAACAATACTCAATCAGTTTTACAGTTTGGTTAAGCACAACAACAAAAACGTTGCATGTGTTTTGTTATTTCTTTTTTGTACCTGAGACGAAGTCGAAGGAGAAACTTATGCAACAAGTATTATAATCACACACACTATACATAATATTTATTAACATATTTATAAAAAATGTGAAGGTTAGTACTGTATTCTAAGGTACGGGATTGAATACATAAATGATTATCAAATTTCAGGTAGGGCAGGTTAGGTTAGTAATGTTTGATTAGATTGGATTGGACGTAAAACTATAAGTACACACATTTTACATTCAAGTAAGGTGGTTCGTAATTCACAAGTATACACCTTGCACACAAATCTCCACTTTGCTGTACAACGGAATTGGAACACTTAAAATATAACAATGAATACAAAATAATAATAATAATTAGTAACAAGAAACAATTCTCAACGATATTATTCAGAACATCCATCAACTCAACACTGGATGCTTAAAGTGTTTAATGTCCTTGAGTTTAAATGCGTTTTTTAGTAATCCTCTTTCGGTAACAAAAAAGATATGCAATGGCAACATTGGCAATAATCAAAGTACACACTACAGTTTTTGGTAGTCTACTAGTAGCAGAGAATACGTACATACATTAGTGTTTAGATTGTAAACATAATCATCATGTATGACTCAATAAACTGCAGAATCAAGCAGTCAATTGTAACGCAGTATGTTGTTGAACTTTTTGGATATTCAGACCAGACCAGAAGAAGAGGCACAACAGATATATCAGTTCGTACGCTAAGTAATTAATTATCGTATCATCATCATCTCATGGAAAATTATCTGCTGACTAAGAATGAACTTGGTTTACATCTACAAAGTAGTACTATTTCTTATGGCATTGTTACTTTTTGGTCTCATCTCATGTCTCCACTAACTAATCTAGCACGCTAATTTCTCCTCTCTAATCAATTTGTTTCCAGTTAGTTTAACAAAGTATTAGTAGTAAGATTAGTTCTTCTGCGGTGTTGATGATCAATTAATAATAGAAATTGACGTCGTGGGTTATTATGATGACTGATTGATAACCAAACCAAATCCTTCTTGGTATTCTCACACGTAACGCTGATTACTTTTTGTATACTTGTATTTGAAAATATTGATTTTTGCTCTTTGTAAATTGGTATCACAATATTTATCGTAATATTTACAATCTAACGGACATGGAGTTGGATGATGAGGTGCCTTCTTGAGGCGTCACCATTGTTATTCTTGGACTCCTGGATAAGCTTGGTGGAACTGGTGGGGATGTTCCGAAACTCGTTACACTTGAAACCAAGCTAGCCACCGTGGATCCGGCAGTATGGTTGTTGTTGCTTTTGGCCTACAGATAAAAATTAACATTAGCACAAAGTGGTACCACAGCAAAATAATGTTAACATTAATTAATTACCTTGCGCATAATTTTTCCTGAAGTAATAAGTGGGCCAAAGCCTTCTTGGTGGGCAAACGCATAACTTGAACGAAGAGATCTCCGACTTCTTCTCGCGGATGGAGTACGAAATGCTCTATCATGCGCCTGCCTCGTTCTATAAAAATTGCAAGAAATATTTAATAGATTTTAAGCTTGAGCCGTAGATACTCATAATAGTTTATATTTGAAAACTTACTTGACAGAGGAGATTCGTTGTTTCAGCCTTACACGATCAGACAAAGTGGGATGAACATCATGGAAATAGAACCTCCATGCCTGGGTGATAAAAAGCATCCAAAAATTACAACACGGTCCCATTTACAAATTAGTAAATGAAAAATTAGTCAAAATTTAGCATTTACGTACCATGACGGGGATGATGAGTATCATCACTGTGAGTACTAGCGTGAACCAAAAGCTTGCTTCTTGCAAACCCTACACACAACGAAAAACATTAAAAAATTAGACTCTTCTGAGCAGGGTTAAAGGGCATGTTAGAGGCATAAACTAATTTACTTACTTTTGTGAGAGACCCTAAATATCGTCCTCTAATAGCGAAATTGTAAATGTAATGAAGTATAAAGTAAAATAGGAGAGAGCCCCAAACCGTTATGTGATTGAATACAGTCCAGTAGGACGTGTCCAATGCAACCTGGAAGTCAGACAGATATTACATATTATAGAAAAACAGCATGAGAATGAGATTAAAAGTATTATTATTACAGGAATAGTTTCATACCTGGGCTGTTACAACAACGACTAGAATAGTTGACACAACACTTCCAAAAAGCATATGGTCAGAAAGCCCCTGTCCATCTGCCGATATTGCATGGTTGTAGGTTCCTAAACGAGGGTGATAAAAAGCATCCAGAAATTACAAAACGGTCCCATTTACAAATTAGTAAATGAAAAATTAGTCAAAATTTAGTATTCGCGTACCATACGGAACAATGAAAAGTACACAAGATGTAATGAATCCATGAAGAGCCGACTTGAGAAACTCTTTCTTGTTGAACAACAGGTTTAAATGACCAGGTGTGTAAAGTTTTGGATATCGCAGGCAGTTCTCATCATTACAATCTTGGTCAAATACTCCAATAGAAAGTACGGGCAACGAAGTGTAGAAAAGGTTATATACAGAAATGAACATGGGATCGAACACAGTCTGAGGAAATTAGACAAAAAATGGATGGTAGTAAAATCATCGCACATCGCTCTAGAATAAATGACAAGTTTTTGGTTTGATATACTTACCTGGGCACTAAACCCGCAGAAAAATGCATACCAAAAATGCGTCAAAGTAAATGCAAAGTTTTTGTAGAAAAAATATCGTAAAAATTTTGCCATCCTATAGTAGGACCATCTTCCATGGACCAATAGAAGTCTCTCCAGAAAACGGAATTGTGCTATGGAATAGTCGGATGCGAGGACAGCTTGCAAGCCTTCCTGTCCACTTATTCCAACACCAATATGTGCGGCTGTAGAAGAAAAACAAACTGTAAGCACAAATTTTCTCGAAAGATAATTCAAATTAACAAGTTTTTTTTATAGGACAAACTTTTTATCATAGAAACATCATTGGCTCCATCCCCAATGGCTAAAGTCACAGCTCTCTTGTAATTCTTAACTAGTTCAACGACGAGGGCCTTCTGCAATGGAGTCACCCTGCAGCAAATAACGGCTCGGCCTTGATTTTAATAAAATACACATTTACATTTATTCCCCTGACACGCTAAGTTTTTAGCCTTGACATTACAGCACTCACAGTTAGAAGCCAATTCGAGGAAAAGTTGTTCCAACTGAGGATGCAAAGCATGGACCAAGGAGTGTCCATTCATCACAACCGCGTATCCCCCATTCCCTTCTGAGTCATCTCCGGGATGATAGCCTTCAGTATCTGTAAATGTCACCATGTTCACGTCACCTGGCCTTTGATTGTCCACCGAGGCACATGAACCTTTCTGTAGTGCGTCCAAATACTTGAGTAACTGCATTTTAACCTACAAGGTTAAGAAACGATCATTAAACCACCTACTAAAACTACATCATAAATATGTATTAAATTATCTATAAATCCTTCTTCTCTTACATCTTCAAAGGATGAGGAATCGACAATAAATATATCGTTTAAGTCGTCAGTGAGTAATTGGCACGAATATCCTATGTTTATTGCCGTTTCTAAAAAAAACCATAAAAAATATTTCATGAGTCATTCTGAACTTTATCCTCTAAACAAACGATTGATTTTGTTTACACAGCCTGAACTAACCTTGCTTATCTCCCGTCAACACCCAAACTTTGATGTCTGCTAAAAGGAGATTAGCTATCGTGGCAGGAACACCATCCTGTAGTTTATCTTCGATCGCAGTGGCTCCCAATAATGTCATGTCTCTTTCAATTTCCTCATAAATTGCGTCCAACTTCTCATCGCGATTAGTCAAAGAACACGCCGCCTCATGGTGACGAGATTTCCAGTCTTCAAAATATTCAGAAGTTAATTCTTTTACGGCCAGCACCAACGTTCTCAGTCCTTCCCCTGCATATTTCTATGTAGAAAAATAATAAACACATTAAACAAAAGAAAACAATATAAAACAAAGTCGGAATCATCATGTAAACGAGTAGTTTTTTTTACATTTAAATGCTCCTGAGTTTTTGTCCTCAAGTCATCGCAGTCAGACTTCAGCCTTTCGAAAACAATAGAGTCCGCTCCTTTACACAACAGCATAATTTTCCCGTCTCGCTGAACGACGACAGACATTCTTTTGCGGACGTTGTTGAAGTCAAGGATGCAGAGCAAGTCGTAAACTTCTTCTTTGCCCATCACCGAAATGGTGATGCTATCGGGAGCCCTCTCTTTGAATACAAACTCGAAATTTCGTGCAGCCGAAACAAGGGCGTTTTCATCAGGTGATTGGGCTTGATACTCTAGTTTACCTAAAAACGGCAATAAAAAAAGCAAAAACAAATTCAGCATGAAAATGGGAGCATGAGTCTGTTGAGATAGCTTCCTCTTTAGAATTTACGGCGACAAGTAAGCAGCAGGGTGTAAAACAAACTTGTCTAACAGAACAAAAAGGGACATACCCGTTCTGTCTTCAGAGATAACGGTGTGGCAGAGAGCCAAATGACGAAAGAAAAGGTGGACGTCTGGATCCCATTCTTGACTGCATCATAGAGGGACTGGTCATAGAACCGGAACTTCTGCTCGTAATGGGGATTTCCAGAGAAATCCACTGGAGTCAGCGTCTAACAGAACAGAGTTATGTTGTGCATTTGCATTCGAAAGTCGTTAAAATTCATTCCATTTTCTGCAACTTCATCATATCACACTACTTGTTACACTGTTCTGGTTATGGGTCTACTCACAATAAGCTTCCTATTAAATCTACATTATCGTCTAACATGACTACGTATCTTCAATTGATAACGATTATTGTATGATGATATCAGTATGATTTTTAATTTGATAAATCATTACATGTGGTCTAGCATGCAGAGGAATGTCGGTAGAAGGAGGTTGCAAAAGTTCCGCTTCTGGACTACCGGCACGTTCTAAACCACATAAGAGGGAGTTCTTTCTCTCACATTTCGATTTCGAGGATGATGAGGAAACCCCTACATCATTTTCACTTTCCTCCGTCTTCTCAGGTACAATTTTATGTTTTTCATGCAACACAACATGCAAAAAATCAACAAAAAACTTTTTCAAATAAAAAACATAAAAACAAAGCCCAAAAGAATATGGAGGACTACTACACGTTAAAATCTACTCTGATTGTGTGTTAATGCCCAAGGTTTTGTACAACGAAAAAACACTACATTTACAAACAGGAAACGGGATCAGGTCTTCAAATATTGTACAGGAGACATACATATAATTTTACAATATCTATTTATACAGATCCGGTGTACACTACGACATTTAGGATATTTATCCGACCTGACCAATGACCAAGTGTTGTTGTTAGAGAAAATAGAGGAGACGGCGAAATTTTCACATTAAATTTGCATACCCTCCCATAAATTACATTAGAACGAAAGCTATATGCCATGCCCACAAGGAACTACAGAGTATAACCCAATTACGTTCAATTGCATCATAATAAAATTACTAGAAAAGGGAAGTGGACCGAAAAAGTTGCTTACCTCGATATTCTCAATTACTTCTCCGGTTCTTGGATCAATCACTTCGCCATACGATTTCGCAGTTATCGTGCACTTGTTGAAAGTCATTATGTTCTTCAAGAACAAGAGAAAAATGCAATCATAATCTAATAATTTTTTACCATTTTTGATGTGAAGAAACAATGAAATTAAAAGCGGCACGAGTATTTACCTGTGTTAAAGTTCCAGTTTTGTCTGAAAAAATATACTCAATTTGGCCCAGCTCTTCGTTTAGCGTCGTTGTACGGGCTTTTGCAGGTGTGTTGGAAGCTTCATGGTACATTTTGAGGTCCCAATTAATAAGAAAACTTTGAAGTAATCTAATTACTTCCACGCTGACATAAAGGGAAATGGGGACAACCGTATTGAGGATGATGGCATACGAGAAGAAAACAAGCAATGAGATTATTACGGCCCCTTCTATGGGTTCCACAGGCACAAGGTTATCCCAGGGAAGAAACCACTGAAAAAACTGACCAATCATAATCTCCCAAACGCCACAAGCAATTGTACAAAAAAGGCACATGGACAGCAGGAAAAACACAATCTGTGGAAAAAGACCAAGAAAGAACAATAGTCATTTCACAACTTCACACCAACAAAGTAGAGAATGTCTTAATCTTTCATGTTGTTTCATTAGCAGAAACATCTCAAATATTTATAAAGCAAGTACCCCAAGAATAATAAAGTTGAGCAAGCGATCAATACTGGTTCTTTTAAACTTTGTCTTTCCAGAGTTTTGCATGAGTTTGGTGTCACGACCAGCGAAGAGTACGACACCGTAGCACCACTGCGTATTCCGCAGTATGCAACCTCTGAGAAGAACCTTGTCGTTATCCAGTGGATACCTACATTTATAAACATTTAAATTTTAATTCTCCTTCCAAACAAAATCTTGAGAAAGGGAAAGCCACTTTTTCTACTTCGTACCGCTTGCCATTCCATTCTAAGTAGCCGTCAAATTTGTTGAGATGATTATTCGGGGGCTCACAAACAATCACTCCGTTGAAAGAACCTAGCTTATTGGGATCCTGCCCCATGTCAGCAGTTTCTACAAGACATTGTCGGCACTTTAGGTTTGTTTCTCTGAAAAACCCATTACAATTTACAACAATAAACGACGCTGCTTCAAGCTAGGCGAAGAAAGAGAGATTGAGACTTTGATGAAATGATTATTGTTAATTGTTACCCATCCAGCTCGGCGGTTTCAATATAGGCCCGGACGTTGACAGCAACAAAACGTCAGCTGCAACGAATTGGTCATTTTCCATACGAATTACATCTCCTACTTGTACCTATCCGGAGAAAGCATCAATAGGGTTCTCTTAGTCACACGCACAATCTGTGAACAACTGCGAATTTATGACACGATAAACGATTATTATTTGCATACCTTGTACCACCTTTCTTCTTTAAGAATCCAGTTATTTCTGTGATTTCTAAGCACAAGGGATTTCCTATTATTGACCTGAGAATCACTAACATGTCTTTGCTGCAAAAAACACAAAGTAATAAATTTATCTCTGGGAGTTTAAGAATGCGACTTTTAAAACTAAATTGGGTTAATTAACTCACGTAATCATCATAGGCATCTTTAACAGCCGTTAACGCAAGCACCAACATCAAAGGCACCGCCGTTGTATAAGGAGTAAGTGAAGTAATCACAGGTATCATCTATAAAAAATGTATGCGTATGCAAAAATCATTTTAAGTAAGTGTATTCATGTTATCATGTTAATCCTGCAACGAGTGTGAATACCTGAAGCACCAACAGACATAAAAAATAGAAGTTGGCCAAGCGCTGGAACTGCTCAAAAAGGTTGAGAGGAAGAAAGGTGACGACAGTGTACTTGGACGTTTTAATGTAATTATTCTGCAACGAAACAACCACACGCATGCAATCCAATCATAAAATTTAACAATTTAAACCCATTCGTCTCGAATGAAATCCATTTATAAATGGACGAGGAAATTATTCCGTAATTAGTGCACTTACAGCATATGAAAAATTGGTATTGAACTGAGGGTCATTGGCTCGAATTCTCCTTTCCGCCTCTGCAAAACCATTTAAATGCACTTTAAAACACTATAATTTGTTATACAATTTTATACAAATTCACTGAAAAGACGCTGACCAAAGGGCAACATGATAAGTATGGCAAAGACATGTTATGCATAATTGATGAGGTACTTTTCTTATGCATGTAATCTACAAATATGACCAAAAATGACATTTATGAAGGACGATGCGTTTTTGGTTTGCTAACCTTCTTGGTTATGATCAGCGTAGGTACTACGAAAGCCAAACACACTTTCCAGCAGTCCATACGAAACTTTCGAAATGAATCCAAAAACACTGACAAGACACAATGGTAAAAAGGGTGTCCACCGATGCCCAAAAGTTTCACTGGCACCACTCACATCACTACCAACTACATTAAAACTAGAAGAGCCAGGACCACTGGCATTATTGTTTGTTGTGGAAGCCGTCGCCGCAGCTCCACTTCCGGTTGCTGGCTCAGACACGATTGCCGGTCCCTGAGAATAATTTCCCTGATGATGAAGATGATGCTTGCCACGATCTCGACAACAAGAAGATGAAGGATAACAACAACAATAACAAATACGTCGACAACAAGATCTGTTTCTTGCTGACTCATCACCATCAATAATTTCGTGCTCTCCGTCATCACTCGCAGGATCTGAAGAATTCTCATTATCCTCGGGCGTAATGCTGCTCAGGCGACCCCCATCTGGAAGTGGGCTATTTATTGTAATTTTTGGATTATCTTTTGGATTATAAATTGAGGTGTGCAAGGAAGACGACCCCTGAAGGCTTTTCGAACAGCTGGCCACTGCCACAGAGGAAGAAGAGGAGCAGGGGATACCAGTTCCAACCGCTGTTTTAACGCCCGATGGAGCGGACATGATGTTTCGCTTGAATTGCACAGTTTTCTTGGGATAACTACTACTAGTTGGCGTCGTGCTCTTCCTCCAACCACCCAGCCCCCCATTCTCCTCCTCAAACTCTTCTTCTTGGTCCATCGTGTTTACCAAAATTGTTCCAAACTTTCCTCCCGGATGCTGGTAGTCCTCTTCTTGAGACCTGATGATTTCTTCCAAAGTGGTGACTTTAGTCGTTAGTTTGACCACCCGGTCACTTGGCGAAGGGCTGATACCTCTACTAGTTTTACTACTCTGCACTTGCCCACCATTATTTGAAGCACCGGTCAACAAAGGACTTTCGGAAGTGTCGAGAAACAGCTCATGCTCGTGCTCATCTCCCGAGTTGATTACACCCGGGTTCGAATATATTTTGCGGTGTCGTTGTCCCCTCCTCGTAGATGATGGTGAATGGAGAATCTGATGACTGCTGCTGTTTGGAACACCATCATTGTTGAGTCCCTTGCTGTTGTTGTTCCCCTTTCGAATGAGCAGTTTAGCTTTGACTCTCGTGGACGTAGAAGGAGCCGCAGGAGCTGATGATGTGGTGGTTCTGTTTCCAAAGACAAAGCGGTTGTTACCCACTGCCGCTCTCACCTGAGCCGTCACCAACAACACTACAAACAGCAATGAGATTCTGGTGGTGCTGTTGTTGTGGATGTGGCTTGGTTGTCCGTCGGCCCGATGATGGAAATACTTGAACTAGCTGCTCGTTCTTCCCCGAACTCATGATAATTCTCTTTTTCTTTCACCCGAAAGAGAAAAAATAAGCATGTTCATTCATATGCACCATCAAACCGTCACACGTTATTAGTTGTCACAAAAATGCATTTTCTTCCTTCCATTTCCGCTCATGTAAAGACACCTTTCACTTGTTATACCCTTTCATACTTAATCTGATACAGGTAATAATATAGTGTGCAACGAGGACTGCTGCTGACGACTGCTCTCTCACTTTTCAGTTTAGTTCCCATATTATTAGTGTGCCCATTAGTAAAAGAGCAGGAGGAGAATGTCTCCAAACCTCACTAATTTCATTACTTTCTCCATTTGCATTATTTCCTTTTGCTCCCTCATTTCATTTTTAATGGGTCACCTTTCCGTGGAGCTGCTGGGTGACAACAGCCAATGTCCTTCACATGCAAACATTCTACATTCCTACTCTTAACATTCTGTTTCCCAAAATATTTCGTAAGTTTTGTTTTATTGACAAGTAAGTGGCTTCCGAGAACATTCTGTTAGGCATATTTCAGAGGCAGTGAAAGTTCCCAGTGACGAGAATTTTTCCCCAACTTTCACCAGCTTCGTTAGGACAGCAAATCAAGTTTTGTTTTTGCAAAATTCAATAAGAGTCTTGGCTTGGAGTTCCATTAGTTTTGGTTGCCGTGTTGTCGACCGCGACGTTCGCCTTTCTCCCATCATTTTATTAAGGAAGAAGGACAAGAGGACACGATGCTTTTGAAAGGAGTACAAGTGCATGTGAAAAGGACATGTTCGATTGGGTGACACGTATTGAAACTACGTATATTTAAATGGATGCTTGCGTTATATTACGAGTTACGAAACATTTTGGGAGAAAGGAGTTGACTACTACTGCTGAGAAAGTTGTTATTTATTCATCAACACAAGCCAAACTTTAATAGTCCAACTCGAGCTTTTCTCTTCCTTTTAGCTCAAAATGCTTCGCCATGACATGGCAGTATTGTGAAGAAGAATGGAAGGAGCAGCAGCAGCTGCGGAAAAAATACTTTTTTTTCAGCTTCTCATTTCACATACCTACCTAGTAGGAAAGCTTGTTATTTACGTATATTTATTTTGTAATCGAATTTGTGTGCTGCTCGTTCATGCGTGTCCTATAAACGAGTGCTTTTGTCGGCTGTCCCATCAACCACAGGCGTAGAATATTAAAGGAAGGCCAAATGAGAGAAAGTAGAATTTGAATAAAAGCTACATTCAGAAACATCCTTGGCTCCCCATTAGCTATTCATTAAAAGGTCTATTATTATTTTGTGTGAACTAGTTCCAAACTGAAGCAAGCAGAAACTCCTTCCAACTTGGTAATTAACAACGCATCATCAAATCACTCGCCATTTTTTTCTTCCTCTTCTTGAGAAACTAGCTCATCAACATAATCGGAAATTAGTAAAGACTTCCTTGATTGCTTTTCCGCACTTCTTTCCACCTTGGGAGAACTCTCACTCAATCTGAAATCTCATGTCCGCCAGCCACCTCACTCAAAGAGAAAGTCAACTCATCAAGTGTCGGCACTTGGTTGGTTGAGTTTGTATTTATGTATCAGCACAACACATCAAAAGTATTGTATATAAGAAGATACATGAGTTGCTGCTGCTTTCCCAGCAACACATGAAACAACCTGCACTAAAGTCCACTTTTATACTGCTCTTTATACATAAAATTTCACTTTACAGCCAAACCAGTAACAACAAATGGCACAGGTATTTGTGTCATATACAAGAAGGAGCTCCACTTACTTACTTCTTGCAAGTTTAGTAAAGTAACGACCAAAAGAAAAATGTAGATGATAGCAATCTCACTAAACACATTGCACTTCTTCTCATAAACTATTGTGGCTTACTAAGGTAGTAGTTGTATAGTTGGCAGGAAATTAGGCACATCATCACTCGCATTTATATTCAATTACGATAAGAAAGTTTTAGGTATTCTTGCATGCAACTACGATGACTAGTTTGATCAAGTTGGTGAAAATAAATGATGCACCTGGTCTAAGATATAGGAAACAATGACACCACACACCACCACCAACACATCAGCCTCACTACTAAATCCTTTAATGAACAAACGACACGGCAAGAATATTATCCTCTTTTGGTCAGGGAAGGAGGAGCAGTTGCCATAAAAAATTAGTCCATGTGATGATGTTACAACTATTAATATAAAAACATGTACATGTGGCCCCCTATATCAATATCTCGGAGAGTGCAAGTGTACTCAGAAGACGAACTCGTGCAAAATCTAGTAGTCGTAGCGGTAGCAGAAGTAGTAGGTGTAGAACATGGTACACATTGCCAGTGCCAAGTGCCAGCAAATATTATGATTATGAACATAAAGCGGAATTTGTCCTGACGTATTATGTGCTTTTCTGTTCATAAGGGAAAAGCAGAGAACACACACAAAGGTACTAGCTTTAGTTTGACTTGTCTCTCTGGTGTATACGGGAAATATCAAGATGAGAGACTAACAACTACACTGCTTTTTCGGCTTTGATACACATTTCGGGGAAATGAATTGCTCGAGAGTGAGTTGAGTGAGAGCTCAGCCAGCCAACCAAGATATATCCGCAGCTCTGCTTTCGCCCAAGAGGGAAAATGCCAAGAGTACACACAATGTGTTTCAAATGGCAAACATATAGACTCTCATACACACTTTTTTAAAGGAAAATGTGAAGGATATTGGGAGCTCCATAGTATACTTCTGTATACTAAACTTGTTCTTCGCATTTTTACACATAAAAAGCCACAATGAAAAGTTCAACCTAATCAAACTCATCTGTGCTTTTGGCTTGAGCAAATAGGAAAGAGTGCTACGGGTTTAAAGGCTCATGCTGGGCTCCTCAATCGATATCCTCCTCTTGGTTTGTGGAATAAATATGTACGTATTCGGGGAAAGAAAGTAGGTTAGGCAGTAGCATTATTAATATGGGAGCTCCTACATTGTAGACGAACTGCATTAATATAAATGTAGCGCTGTTGTGTGTATGCACATCTAATATGCATGCTACACATGGACATTTATCACATCCCATCAGACTAGCTTCACGGAGCCCACAGAGAGGAGCTAACTTCCCGTTGGCTCTTGTTATAGGCAATAAACATGAAAATTACGGAACATTTCCTTAATGCACGAGCTCCTCTTTTGACATTATTCCGAATTCAGCACACTACAAAAAAAACAAGACTAGCACGAGCTCAGCTCTAGATATTCTTCGAAATGAATGCAAAAGTGGGGAGTAAAAACGAAATAGAATTGTTTTTCTCCTTATCCTTTCTTTCTCCATTCTACTCTCGCTCTCGTTAGTATATAACAATCCGGAATATTATGGAGAGAGAATTGACCTTTTATCATGATGCGTTCCGAGTTTCATATTGCGAATATGGCCACTTAAGCAGTCTCCTTTTTACGAGATCAGTTTTTCTCTCTCGCTTCATTTTCCTATCTAATTCACTTTTGACTTTTTCATCCTTCCATTAGCCACTGAGCTGAGAATAAGACGCTTTATACATACAAACACTACTGGCTTTTCATGCAGTATCCATACATTTTTCTTTGCTTTGCATAATCATTAAAGATGACGATCATGATGAGTTTTGAAGAGCAAGGACTCAATGAAACTGAGAGAGTCATATAAGAGAAAAGGGCAAACAGCCAACCGAAATCAAATGTAAAGTACTTTTCTAACTGTTTTTCTACCTTATACTGTCGGCATTTGACCTTGTATTGGCGGAAACATCTGCAATAATGGCCATTTCAGAGTACCCATCACAAAACGTATTAAAAATGTATTGCCGATTTAAGCCAATCTCTATCTCGTCGAAGGAATTTCGACTGAGTCAGGCAGACTAAACAAACAAAATATCGGGAAACTTCTTAGACGCGACCACATAATGATGATGATGGATACAGACGAGTGGGAGTGAAAGTTTATTCTACCAAAATGCTCGTCTTTATGACACAGCCAAGTGTCGATGAACAGAAGGGATAAAGTGATTCATTATATATTCAAAAGGGCATTCAATACTACTGGAGTGAGAAGGATGATGACATTTAGACACTGCACTTCCCTCCATAACGCCCATAAGTATGTATAAAAATCCAGCTCTAAAAGTCAATTGAAGTTACGTGACAGCGGCAATAGAAAACGAGTCTGAAGAAGCAACGCCCTTGTTTCTTTTCAGGGAAAGCTCCCACAACATCTGCCGGGAGTGAAGGAAAGCACTGTAACCGAAAAGAAAGTGAGTTGGGGAAAGGAGAGAGGTAGCTGGCGAGCAAACTTTGCAACGTGAGCTTTCGGAAGAAAGCACAAACATAAACGACAAGAAGCATCAGAACATCCTAAAAAGGAAAGAGACAGTCATCAGCTTTCCCCAGACATCATTCTTCGGAGAAAACATGTCTGAATCATAATGCCCCATGCCGGTATATGTAAATCTTTGTCATTTTCATTACAATATTGCCCTTTGGTCGTAGAACGGAAAGAAAGATAAAAAAGCGTTGACTAACCTACAGGGCGCTCCTCTCCTTTTGGGTAAAACTTGACCATCTTGGTGGAGAGTTAGTGCGGGCGGTGTGCCGTGCTTTGGGAGCACAGACACCCGTTCGCACTACCACCAACTGTGAGTCCGCTTCTCCTCTTCTCTCGAAACGAATATTTTTCAAAGATTTTCTGAGGTGGGGATGAAACTGTTGGTGTAAACCTATACAGTAATGGTGATGTTGTTGACGGTACTGATGCTTGTCACAACAAACACGGGTTGGTATTCTCAACGAGGATGATGAGAACAAGGAAAACGTGATAAAACTCTTGTCGCACTCTGCTCTGCTCCAGAATCTCTTGTTGACAATTTCCATTAGAAGGAGACAAGACCATGAGAACTCGCACACAAAAATTTCAGAGAGTGTCGTGGAAAACAAGGAGGAGAGTAATTTCTTTGTTGTTTACTCCTTCCTTTTCCTCCTCGTGCTTCCTGTCACTTTACTGCTGTCATTTCAGGATAAAGTTACACACTATTTCTTTTTTATTCCAAGAAAACCACTTCCGGTTCGTGGCTAGTTGGTTTCTCCTCCAGCGTATTATTAGCACCAAATGGACTTTTATTGCACACGAAAATATATAGGAGACTCAGTCTGGTTCTTCTTGACTCTTTTCGCTGTATATTCAGGTACTATATGGAAGAATCAATTTCGATGTGTGACTGAGGATGATGTCAGATTGTCAGATGTCATCCTCTAGTTGTATTTGGGTCGTGACCTAAAATCGAAAAAATAATAACATCATCATATTTCGCAATTTAAAATGTTTTTTGGTAGTTATCATTTGCTACGTGTCAACATGCTTGCTTGTTAAAACAAAAGATTGTAGTTGTTCAAAATTGAAATGGAAGCTTTCTCGAAAACTACCGAGACCACTCAAGTAAAGCGACACTTAAGCCTGGGGATTCAAGGACAAGGTCTTCATTAATGGGATCGAAAGACATGTCGTGCATTTGGTTTTGGGGCTCCTTTTGCCAAACGTAATACATATTGTTATAATATTAATAAGTTGTCTACTTATTGATAGATATAAATATTATTTGCCACCTTTAAGTAGAAACAAACTTTTACAATGGTAAAGCAAACAATTGATTGTTTGTTTTGTCAAAGTACGTTCGATGCGCTGTGTTGCACTTTAATTTAACTTTATTGTAGATACCGGCTTATGAAAGACAGTTTTGTTCAATTTTACACATTTCATATTCCCTTATCAATCCATCAATTTTTTGCGGAACATTCTTCAATATTGTGCTGGAGAAGTGTTTGTTTGCTTAGACAGACACAAAACCTTGTCCATTCTGATTTTTATGCGATTACAATTTGCGATATTGACTTTACATTTCCATCAACAGTTATATGGCTGTAAAAATAATATTATTATCAAATGACCAAACCGCGAGAAAGCAAAGGCAGCAAATTATTGCTCGCCCTGAAATGCTTGCTACTTGTGTTTAATGTAAAAAAAGTAACCTATTTTTTACTACGTTGGATTGAACACTTGACGCATTTCAGAACATGAACAAGGGCCATTACACCGAAACAATCGGAAGTAAGTGAGCCATATTCTTTCCATATTTGAGAGTAACTCGCCTTGCCGGCTTGTACTAATGCATTTTTAGAGAAGATTTTGATATTTCGTGCTACATTTTCCAGACAATTCCCTTTCCACACACCTTAAAAAAGTACTCGAGTTGAGGTTAAAATGAGCATTCAATTTCCTTTTTTTCAATTCACTCCACCAAAAGTTCAGGCTAAGGTCATGCATACGTCTTGGGAACGAAGTACTTTAACTCAAAGACCATTCAACCGTTTACATCATCAACTCTTTTCCATGAACTCTTAGCAAACCATTCAGCTCAGCCGTCGTCCATCCAATGTAATGTGTCCATGTGCAAGTGCGAAAAGTGCTTCAATGTGGCTTGATAACTACATAACTACAACCATACTCCACCATCAATAAGAATGCTGCTAGTGGAGGAAGTTGTAGTAGAAAAGCAGGGGAAAAGAATTTAATCGATTATATTTACAGCCTTTTTTACATGTGTACAATTGTTCCTTTTGTGGTCCCCATAATGGGATATCAGATGGGTCGTACTCATACTCGAAATAGGAAGCCTTGTAAGCATATTCTGACACTTTGTTACATTACAAATGGTTCGTGTGTGCAGCCCAAAGCCAAAGCCAAAAGCAGCCCTTTTTTCTTCTCTGCCGTGTGTGTACATATTACACACAAAACCAATAACCCAAACTTTTATATGACATGACATAATGGACAACACGAAGGAACTAATGCCAGCTCACAATGGGCAACAATACTACCCAGTTTGATATGTTATGCATACACATATTCTTTCTCCCCTTAATGCACATTAAGTACACAGGGACAGAATGGAAGTTGTACGTCAATGCCAAGATATTACTATACAAACACATAACCACTTGTATAAAATGTGAAGGTGCAGATTATAGATTAGCACAGGTAGCCCGTATTTCTGTTATTATTGTGGAGCCACTACAAACTACAACTTGTCCATTATTGTGATAGTGACGACGGGCTGGGGTCATTTGCACCAAGAAGGAAAGCAAGAGAGAAACAACGTCACCGTTGCCCGATAGACTTTCTCTCTCGCTCTGGTAAACATTCATTTACTTTTTTTTAAGATCTGCTTTTTCTATTGTTGCAACGCAGTACCGATTTTTAAAACGCAAAAAAACAAGACTTTTATAGGTTGATTGTATTTCTGGATTTTTTTCTGAGTATGACAGATTATGTGCGTGTGTGAGCTGTTGTTCTCCACATTTTTCAAGGAGTGTATCGGAATACATTCATGCATGAAAAGAACAAATGAGTAATGTGCAAATTCTTTCTTACAAACGTTTCACACAAAAAGAATGGTTAATAATAGTAGTAAATGTGCACTACCCGTTTTAGAGCAATAGCATGCAAAATAGCTATTCTCTCCATTAATTTTCCCCTTATCTGATTTCGCAGAAGTACATGAGGGATGAGGAAGGAGGTGGAGTAAAGTATATCACCCTGTAGCTTTGCGAAAACCAGGGAAATGGCAATTTTCTTCTTTGAAGGTGGCTTTTCGTGTGTGTAATTAGTAGGTATGCAATAGCAAGCCATAAATTTCAAAATAAGAATAAGCTAAAAACAGGAACTTTGAAACGAAAATACAATTTTCTTTATAAAAAATGTAGTTGGACTCATACGCGCCCTCGCTCACGCACAACCCCGATAAAGAAGTTCCGGAAGGCCTTGAGCGCTCGAAAACAAGCCAGTTCAGTTCGTGCTGATAGTAATTTTTAGGTAGTCAACAAAAACACCAGTTTGCATACTCTTCCAATTTATTCTTTGAATGGATCAATGAGTCATTTCAAACATGTGCCATATTTTTTCTTATATTCAAAATTAGGGCAGGAAATCCCCATATTTACTCATCAAAACATCAATACACGAGTGAACTTCTTCCGATCCCAAAGATAAACAAGAAAAAAGCGCATGAGACTTTCACCATCTGTCCCATTCAGAATACGCAGTGTTGAATGTCAAAAAATATGAAGGAAAAAAATTAATTGAACTGAAACTTCTCGCAGGTTAATAATACAAAGGAAAAACAAACTTTGAACGCATGAAACTCAGAGTTGAAACAACTCCATAATTTGAACAAGACACAAAACGCAAGGACAAATGAGCAACATAAAATTATGATGATTGGTAAAACATAAAAATCCATGTTGTTCTCGTGTGATGATTTCACATCACGACATCATGTTTTCTCAATTGCGGTTGCCCAAAGTGAAAGCAGCGGGTAGAAATAAAGGCTATTATAGGCTTCTTTACTGCAATCCCTTATGGGACATCAATAAGACAGAATATTTAATGGAAAGCAAAGCCTTCTTTTTTTATTGATGCAATGCTCGACTAAGTGAATGCATTATGCCGACTTCAATCACAATCTGATAGTGGAAAAACACTCGGAAACTTTGTTTCTCTGGAGCAAAACGTAAGACTACTTAAACCATTTTATGTTTGACAAGCACTCTCGAACTATAGGTACATATTTTTTTCCAAAGGAAAGGAAATTTATCGTGAATCGATTAAAAAAGCATCACACGCAAACCTGTCGCGTATTATGTATTAATAATAATATGGGGGAGCTGAATCCGGCTTGTTTTTTAAGTGGAGCAAGTTTATATGCTCACCTGGATGGGCTGGATTGAAAATCCTTGTTGTCTACTAAATGTCAGACTAAGCAGATAACGAGGCGTTCGTGCCTAAATAAGACCAACATGTGAGCAATTGACGGGTGGGCTGAGTAAATTGTGCAAAATTTATAAACGCTTCCATTCTTCTTGAAACTGGATTAAGAGGAAAATGTCCTATAATTAGTGGCTAAACAGTTCTTTTGTCTGACAGGCTATGGGAACATTGAGTAAATAGGAATTCTAAAGAGTTGAGCATTATGAGTTTGTGCTGCAATTCACTGTGAAGGTCACCCTCCTCCACCCCTTATTATTATGTATATCACAGTTAATTACTATAAAATTACGATGATATAGAGTCTACTTATCCGCTTGAACAAATTGCAAACTGTTTTATGCTCGGATACTACTAGACGAATAACTACATAATAATAAGTAAGTCGATGCATGAATAACATGGCATTTATAAGGTTGCGATTGTAGCCTTGAAATGAAAAAATGTGAATTAACCAATGTCAGACTGCTGCCACAAGAAGCATCGAGACCGTATATGGAATAATACACTACATTCAAGTTAGAGGATATAACCCTGGCTGTGTAGCAAGAGCACTGAATGCTTTTTATACGCATAAAAAACTAAATTAGCTTGAGAAAATGCAGCGTCATCAACAATGGTATTTTAGAGTTGACGTTTTAATCAGAGATTCGTATGCGTTTGCACAACTCCGCTTTAGAGCACAAAATCACAAATTGTGACTGCGAAGAAACGGGCTACGGAAACAGGAAGTAATGAAGTTAGTTCTGTGCGGGGCACGTTACCTTTTAAATCTCCTCCATGCATGGAACTAAGCTTAAGTAAACTATATTAATTCAATATAAATTCACTAGAACCACCACTGGGCTTTTGTTGAAACAATATTATATTTAGCACACGCGTCCAGAGTTACATCAACAACTGACCAACTTGTTTCCATTTAAAACTCGGAGTTTGCGAGAACCCAAACCCTTTTGGACACGTATTGGACATCACACCACACTCTGATACCACCAACTTTTAATAAAATGAGCCTGTGGTATATCTGTTTTCAAAGAATTATGTTATGCCACAACACCAACTGTGTCCACAAACATTATTATTCACACGCGAGATTGTAACAAATTACAGTCTGTTTTTCCTAACACGAAATATTATTATTGGATGATGACTACGAATCATTCATGGGATGGGATGAAAGGATTTACGATGAGATTCGTTCCTGTCTGTTCTCTTGGAATATATGAGTCACCCATGTTTTCTTTGTCTGCTCGGCTGTTGGTTGTGATGATAATGAACTCCGGTGGAACGTCTTTTGGCATGATATTTCAATCAATATATTTTGGAGCCTGGGTAATCTGAACGGAAGTGGATTTTGATGGCAAAAAACGACAATACAAAACGGCCCTTTTATGACTGCGACATTAACATATTTTACGAGGTGATGCTCCAGATTTTAATCCTATTAAAATGGGTGGATTCCTCCTCCCTCCCAGTTTTCCTAGTTTCCAATGATCCAGAAAAATCACCTTAGATTTGAGCAATATACCTTTATTATCTCTGCCGGCTCCATATTCCAGTGTTTTGGGCGTTCACCAACCTTTTATGAGTTTTGCCCTGGAAATGATGATGCTGTTACGGAAGTATGGGCGGACATTTGACAAAAAAGTAATATAAATTTGGTACCGTTGTGCAATGCAATTCCCTTCATTCAGGCCATAACCCAACTTTCTCTCTCATCGCATCTTACGGTTATCTCTTCTGAGAGAAAGGTGGAAACAAGGAGAAACCGAAATCGGGTCGAGAAGTTTATTGACTATCAGTAAAAAGGAGTCACCGCTACCCAAACACCAGAAAGTATAGCAGATGACAAAAGTCAACACATACCTTATTCTTTTCCCTTTTATCTTCAGTCATGATGATGAATATTGCATTTTGTGACTTGCCAGGTAGCACTAGATCAATGAGGGTAAAACAAATGAGCAAAAAAAAGACGAGCTTTGGGTGTTTTGTCATGTGGAAGAGTTCAAAAAACTTTGAATTAAACACCCAATTTTCCCTGTATTGAGTTACGTATATATTTCTCTTTTTTCATCTTATCTTCTTATCTAACGCCCTATATATATGTATCCATTCCATTGGCACTCTAATATATGGGCTGCCTTAATACACTTGCTACTCATTGCGTGCAAAAGCCCCTTCCACTCTAACTTGACAGTTTATCGAGCGGAATCTCACAAAAAAAGGAAACCGACATGAGTAATGTGACAAAGGAAACCTTATTGCCTTTTGCCAATATTACTTAAAATTTTCCTACAACTACAAGTCAATGAGGTGCACATTATACACTGTTACTTTGCCGGAAGGATATAATGACCTATCAATACTGTTTGGTGTACCAATACCAAACACTGTCGTTGTTTACTTAAAACAAGGATGTACGAGACAAGGAAAAATATTGCAAATTATATTTTTTCCTGTTAAAGTTCAATATGGAGAGCTCAACTACTACGCACGCTGTGGTTTCCATCACCCAGGTGGTTTTAACCATTATTTATGTTTTGTGGAGTGCGTCCCTTCCAAACTTTCAACATGAGTCACATTTTTATGCTATTCTAGCACTACAAGGGATTATAAATCCTTTAAACTACTAGTCACCATCCATAAACTTGATTTTAACGATGAAGCCAATTTTTTTGGTACATCAACACGAGCAAAAAATCTCTTTTACTTTCATTCCCAATGCACATGCAGACGAAGTCGCATGCAGCATGTTCAATTAGTCATCAATCATGATGATTGACTTGGTTTTAAAGGGGTTGCTGATGTTTATGCTGAGTTGGTAGTCTACTTGGCTTTGGCTCTCTGGTTTTTATACCAGTTAAGTTTGCATACACAACTTCCAGTTAAGCTTCTTACTTAGCTTGTCACGTCTCAAGCGAAATTGCAGAGTGTTGGAGACCAATGTATCAACGGCATTGACAGTAATTTAGCTAAGGCTTTATATATAATTATCCCTATTCATTCAATTTACTTTTCATTGAGTTTCCTCATTCGTTTGTCATTCGACACTTTTGCTTTCATGATTTTCCTCTCGTTGGTTTACGCTAATTCAATCCCAACTATTGAAGAAAAATCGTAGTAAAAAAGTGTCATCTCATCATATTTACAAAAGTTGTGCGTGCCGTTTTTGCGTTTGGGGTTATAGCAATTCTTATCTCAGCGCTTGTCGTCACCACTTTGTATGGATCGTTAATCATGACGTTACTATATTGGAGTAGTATTATTCATTCACAGTTTCAATCTTCTCATTAGCGACAAACCGAACAACGCATCGTAAAAACAAAAAGAAAATATAAGGCTCTATCATTTATATTTAAACTGAATCTCTTTTCATAAACAAAGCTCTGAGTGGCTTGTGCAAGTTGTGCACGAGTCTTCTTATCAGTTCCAGCATCAACAACTCTTACTCGACTCCAAGCTTTTTATATGGCATGCGTATATGATTTAGTCCAAACTGGAACAAAGTATAAAGAAGATGCGCTTGTATAACGCAACTTCATCTTTATGATGAATCATACTAGATCACGAGAAATCTAAGAACATTCCATCTCTCTTGGAATTGTGAGATGTATTGCGTATTTTTAAAGCAGTAAGCAAAACCCTGAAGCAAAAGAACTTGATATACATAGTTGATTTGATGATGCGCATTCATACATACCTTTTTGCTGGAACTGACGCTCTACTGCTTTGCTTTAGAGCTGGCAATTTCACATTTAATCTCAACGAAACAAGAACGAACTTTAGTTAAAATAAATCACTTACACTAATTGGTATACTGGTTGTTAGCTAATTTCAATCGGCAATTCATAATGCTCTGTTTTGATAGTCTCAAATAATATAGCAATGATCACATTTCACCTGCAGCAAAAAAAAAACTCTAGCCCATTGTCGAATGTTGCAATCTTTTAGATTTGTTCCTTAAAGTATCACGTATAACATCTTTCACAAACTAAATAATTGACACGTGCACTTTATCATGAAATCAGATCTTCACCTTCTTCAAAATAAATTGCTTTTGCTTTCCACACATTTCTTCCCTTATATTAGCAATCTCATCTTGAAGCACATTTATAAATCTCACAGCTCACTCTCCTCAACATCACGTTCAACTGGGTTCCACAAGAGATGGATAAATTGGCTCATCTACTTTAGCCAAAACAATCAACATTGCAATTTCAAAGTCCATCATATCAATACATTATGAAAAGATGTGATATACAAGTCAAGTGCATGTAGGGTAGGAGAGCACCCACAGCTGGGCTACCTATTCACTTCAACACGAGATATTTTTCAATTTACCGACAACGACAAGAGCTTGTTCAATTGAATGAGCAAGATATAAAGACTTGAAGTGTTTTTTAGGGCAGCAGGTGAAAACGAAATGTGTGTTCAAAATGTGTACCTACACTTGTTGTAGAGTACAGGATGCTGATCATCATGATACTATGTGCTTCTTCTTGTATACATTGTGCATAAAAATACTGATGATGATGTTCCTTCTCATCATCAGCATCCATGCATATTTTACTATGCAAGTTGTATAGCAATATCTTTTTTAATGTAATGTAGTCGCATGCACAATGCACTCCACTACTCCACACACGTTTTTTTGGAAAGGTAAGCTTGTGTTCTTCCCTTCTCGTAGAAAAATATTATTATTTGATGTTTTTGTTGATTAGGATGAGATTGATGCTGTTGCTCTCCTCCAAAGTAATACAGTGTACACTATTGTAACTTGGATTTGGATGGAGAACGACAGGGTAACTATTTGTCTTGTATTCGAGCAAAAAAAAGCATGCAAACTTTATGCTTTGGTTTTGCACGCTGAGAAAAAAATATGTTCTTGGTTTGGATGGGAGAATAAAGATAAGAAATTTTATTCCAAGAATTGATTCGTATACTCAGGAGAGCTTAGGGTGCATTATGAGAGAAGCTTTGCTATAAATTTGTTTGAGATTCGTATGGAGAAGAGATGACTATATGAGTGCATGTGTACTCTGCTTCTTCACCCCTTTCTTTGTGTGTAGTGATCGGGTGTGCAGCCACAAAACAACTGACTAAAGATATTGAGAATTTTTTGGTCGACAAGGCATTCACATTGTATGTACCTTGCTACGTACGCTGATAGCAAAAACCCTCTTGCGTTTTCATACGTCCCATTTCCACTGAATAGCAAAGCGTGCAAGTTTCCTTTTTTGCTGGACTAAAAAGAGAATAGGCATGATATCGCTTCGTTTCGTGGCTCGCTGGAGGAGAACAATGTTATTATGTGAAGTTGCAATCCAACTTCTCTTCTTCTCAGGCTTTGACTCGTGTTGGGAATCTGTCTAGGTGGTATCCTTTATTGCCCTTTCTGTAGCTCTTACTTACAATAAGGATAAGTTGGAAAGTGGTGGCTCCAGAAAATTAGTTGGGAATCTACAAAACACACAGTCTGGAAAAGTTGGGAGCACCTGTTCAACACCTGGAGAACATGAGGGGGAAAGAGAAAATAGAATTTTTGTTTGTTTGAGAGAGGATAAGTTCAGACATGCATGAAAACTTCATTTTTGTGCATAATATGATGGCAAGTGAATAGTTTTATATGTATAACATCCATCTACATAGTCATACAAAAACAACATGTATTCTGGTTGACAATGACAATCTCTCCCCTCCTGTGTGCTTTGGCTTTCTCTCGGCTTTCACAAAAAAGTTTTTCACTTATGGATGGATAAACTTGAAATGAGTTGGGATGGATTTGTATACGATGAAAATGATGATGGTGATATTGATAAATAATGTTGCAAGAGTGTTTTGACACTCAAAGCATAGCACAAGTTATTGAATTTTCAATCAATGAACTCAACTCTTTATTGGATGGGTGAAACTTTGGCAAACGAAAAAAAATTCAATAGTTTGTGATTACACAAGTGTTCACATGATGTTTGCACTTATTAGGCTTGTTACACCAAGTTTCAAGTTGCTCGCTTCATCTCTTCATAAAACTGCAAACATTTGCATAGCTCCAATAAAGCCTTGATAAAAAAGACTATTCGTGACAAAATTCAAGTTAAATTGAATCAGGGTCAACAACTCGTTGAGATGCGCTGGATAATAAAATCTGCAATATCTGCCCATCCATGCATATAATAATGGCATTATTCAAGGGTGTTTAATATTTCACGTGTTATTCATTAAAATTCCGCATTCCATTCTAATGAAAAGCCGACAGTTAAAATTTGCTTAACGTTTCAAAGAAAGATTTTTTTTTAAAGACTTTGACTTTAAAAGACAGAAGAATTTGTTAAAAATTTATTATAACCCACGATTAAACCGAACCCCAACCAGGTATAACCTACTAATAAGCAGGCTTTTTTATTTCCAAATAAGTTTAGTTTGTGGTGTTGAACCAACTCAAAGAACAAATACGAACGCTCTCTATCGCGCTCGCTTCAAACGATTTACGACTGGGTTTTCGCTATATCTATGCAACTTCTGCATATTCAACTTTACCGTAGATTCAGAAACACATTGAACCTTTCAAGGCATCGTCGACAAGTGTTTACGGTTGGTTCTATGGACTTTTAAGCATAATATTTTTATGGGTACATAAGGTTCGTAGATCTACGATATACATATATACATGTCTCTATATTCATCATCTATTCAATCTCAATGTGTTCTTGCCACATTATAGATCGTGTTATGTTAGGTATAATGTGATATGTATTGCAAAGACGAACAAATAATCTGAAAGAAAGATGCACTAGAAGGTGAAGGCAGAAAAAGGATAGGACTCAGAAAACCCTTCAAAGGCAAAAGGGTTCCTATTGCAATCGATTGTAATCTTGGATGTAGTATAGCATGTATCAGTTTCATATGGATTCTACGCTGAATCCTTATCTTATAATACTCAACGTTGAACATTCTTAGCCCACAAAAGAAAAGAGCTCGGGTTCGTTTTATTTTTTATTCATTTTCCATTATTTAATTAACCAACTGACTTTCCAGAGAAAGTCAGCAACTCTATACCAAAATGAGTGAGTCTGATTCGATACGAATGCCAAAGCCGAATGTGAAGGTTTCTAATAATGTGGAGACTGCGGGTGACAATCAAAAGGGAAAGCAGGAGGCTAGGAAAGAAGCCTGTGAAAAAATTCTTTCCAATAGTTTCGCCATCAGTACAAATGCCAATGAAGTATCGTCAACCGGAAGTGCGGAACCAAAAGCACCTAATCCAGACTGTGACACGAGATTATGGATAGGAAATCTGGATCCAAGACTGAGAGAGTAAGTTACATCCACATCTTGTTTATTAGTTGAGGGAACGTAAAATTGGGATTTTGAAGGGATGTTGTTTTTCAAAATAATTCACATTTTGCATATTTTTCAACTTTGCTAATACGGGTTTCACCTCTTGAAAATGGTTCAACGATACGGCACGATCGACAACTTCGACTTCCTTTTCCATCGCTCTGGACCAAACGCAGGTCTTCCAAGGGGGTATGCTTTTGTCACCTTTCAAGATAAAGAGGCAGCGAATAAGTGTCTCAAGTCACTGGATGGAGTGAAAGTTATGGATAAACATGTGGCTGTCAGATGGGCTCATCAGGCCATTTCCACTTTCATTGTAAGTTCGCACTGTTCTGTGCTAATTATTATGAAACAAAAACAGTTTGCTCTAAACTAATTTGTGTTGTCTTTAGGATGAAGAAACCAAACTGAAATCTAAGCTACCAGCATTATCAATGAAGAAAGAGGAGCCAACTCCAACTCCCCAAGTCACAAAGGAGAAAGCAATCACCGCAATCGAAGCCAAACTGAGGGCGATGGAGAGGGACAGGGAGCACGGCGATGGAGCCGGCTCCTCTGGAAATTTCTTTTATCAGTATAACAAGGATCAGCCCTCAGCTGGAGGAATGAAGTCAAAAACATTTAACCAACGGCGACCCTACGACAGGTCCAGGAACACTCAGCAAAGACGTCCATATCGGCGATAATCATTTGACGTGACAATATTGTGGTCAAAAAAACAAAACAGGAAACAGGGCGATACAGAAACGGGATACAGAGTAACACAGAGTCTTGTAGAGACTAAGAAGATGATACATAATATATATTTTAATGTGAAATTAGTGAAATAGTATAAATGAGTATGATGATGATGATGATCTCATAGAATATTTTCTGTTTTTACAAATACCAATATTTTATTTATTACTGTAATCAGCTAGGTAGGTAAAACTATACATAAAAAGAAAGTACAACGCTTTTTTAATATAGTCCAGGTAGGTAGATATCGTTAGCGAACATGATATCGTTAGATTGTAGTGGAGTAGCGTATTGATTATGAATTCTCGGATTCTTTGAATCTAGAAAAATAAAAGTAAATGTTTTTAGAAAGTGTGATCAAATTGACAGATGTTCGAGTGGTGTGTTATTTAAAACTTACTTGCACTTTGGGCAAGTGTAAAAAACAGTTTGACCTTCATCCACACTCCTGAGTTGTAAGGTGGCATAACTCATTTGTTTGTGACCACATTCCTTACAATCCCTATCAACCAAAGGACCCTCTGCTTCATCAGCGTCGTTCTTTCCTAAAATGATTCATTAACGAAAGCATATTAATAAATGAACTATCACGTCACTCACACGCATAATTAGTCTTCATTATAATTCGGATCTTACCTTTTCCTTTTCTGCCCTTCTTCAATCCTGAGGAACCACGCTCCTTGCTGTAGACATCGGGGTCATTAAAGTGAATAACGTAGGAGATTTCTTGCATATCTGTAAACAAATGGTGACATTCCGTTAGAAAAACACTTCTGTGTCAACATCTTTAGATAAGATAATTAAACTGACCTTTAGCTTCGATAGGAGTTTTGCAGACGAAGCACTCATTGTCCAAGGCAGTTCCAGTGACGACGGGAAGGATGGAGCCGCAACATGAGCAGAATTCAGGTCCCGTGGAGAACACTTCTTTAACTGATCCCATTTTAATCACAATGCTAAAATAGAAAACGGTAATAAGTTTAACTAAATAGTTTACAGTTTCAAGATCCACGCGTGTGGATGAGTGAATGATTAGTTCCCCGCTTCAGTATCATACACAATGAGTTACGTACATCCAGTCCATGTGTATTGACAAAATGTCTTATGCACAAGAACACCCATATCGCTAGTGTTTGTTTACCTGTTCCCAAAGTGTATTTACGGGATAAAGCAATATACTTGGTTGGGGCACATGTAGCTGTTCAAGTCCTATTGACGTTTTCCAGAAAGGAGGAAAACCCTTAGTCATCTGTAGATAGTCATACGTACTGTTCCCAATTCCCAATCACATTGCCTAATAATAATAATTAGTGGTACAGTTCAGGGTTGTGCTTTTCGTTACAATTAACTATATTTATGTCTAACAGGTGTCTTTTACAAGCTTTCGAATAATCTTTATCCTTGTATGGATGTCAGGTGAACTGGTTGTGAAATTTAGTTGTAGTGGTGGTCTCCAAACTGTTCGAAATATTGAACAACTCTGATAGTCTGACTGACAACTGAACGTTATCAATCAATCAGGAATTGAAGCCACCCTGATCCCTCGTCACTGCGGCGTTGTTACGTTAGGTATGTTCGATATTATTATGAAGTAACTTGGTTATCTAGATCTTAATATTTGATTCATTTAAATTTTAAACTAAAAGGTTGTTTTCATAGAGTTTCCTTATTTTATTCATTCTGGCACTGACAGATACGGAATAAAATGGATAACCCTTCAGATTCCAAGCTGGATGGCAATAAAAATGTGAGCAATAACTGTGAAACACCTGTTAGCAATAATGAAAATGACGTGGGTTCATCAAAAGACGAACTGAATGCTCAAGGAGACTTTGAGAAGCTTGCACTAAACGACGAGTCAGAGGAGGCGAATGGAGTTGATAAGGAGGAATCTGAATCTGGTGAAAGCAAGGAACCTCCCCTCGCTGATGACTATGTTGACGAAGAGGCTTTGAAAGCTGAAGAGGAAAAATTGACTCCCGAAGAACTATCTGTAAGTTTAATGGACAGCGAAAGTATTGCTGCTGGTTTAATTTGGTGAAACAATGTAACGATTTTTTATGTTGTGAATAGGAACGTCTGACGAAGGCGAAGGAGCACAAAGACAAGGGCAACGAAGAATTCAAAGAGGAGCAGTATAGGGAATCAATTATGTCATATACAAAAGGTCTCCTTCAATGTCCACTCTGTGAGAAGGAACTCCGATCTATTTTATACGCAAATAGAGGTGCTGCTAAAATAAAAATTGTAAGTATACGTAATTATCATATTCATGTGGCTTAACAGTATCTGTAATTGCAATTTTATTTTATTCTGTTATTATTTTACGCAGGGTTGTAAAGATTTAGCCGTTATGGACTGCTCCAAATCCCTAGAATACAATCCTGACTACATGAAATCCCTGATAAGACGTGCGAAGCTGTATGAGGAGCTTGACAAGCTAGATGAAGCGTTAGAAGATTACAAGAAAATTGTCAGCTTGGACCCTTCAAACCGAGAAGCGCTTATCGCCACCCAGGTATCCAGTTTGGTCCTAACCTTGTAAGCATAAAAGCATAATTTAAAACATGGCTTTAATGCCCATTTCTTTTGAATTTTAGCGACTTCCTCCAATTATAAACGAACGAAATGAGAAATTAAAAACGGAAATGCTTGGTAAGTCAATCATATTGAACTAGTATTGCACCTGAAAGGTTTATTGAAAACGCATTTTAGAGAAAACTAAAAGATTTAGGAAATATGGTACTACGACCGTTTGGATTATCCACAGAAAACTTTCAATTGCAGCAGCAGGATGGAGGAGGCTACTCCATAAACTTTAAGAAATGACTTGAATTTTTATGTGATTTTTTTATCCGTAAGTTAACAAACTCTGTACCGTTAAGCAAAAACCTTAGGCCTTCACAAAAGTATTGAAATGAATATCCAAGTTTATTATAAACTGTGTAGATAGCAGGTAGCAGACGATAGATTTTGTAAAAGTATATCATTATCACTGTCTAAAAGCTTGTTGGCTGCCTTATTAATTGGAATGTTTATCCTGGAGGCTTATTCGAAATAATAAATTACCCTGATCACTGATCAAACTTAAACTTGTGTTTTATTAGTACGTATGAATATAAAAACATGTAAATTACAATGTATTTTAGTGTAGATATCGCAAAGTCACGTTTATTCGTTTTATTCAATGATTCTTTTGTCTCTTGTGAACTCGTCAGTTACATGAAATATATTACAGTGACCTTTGTTGGTCGCATGCAGACACATGAGCAGTAATAGAATTAAGTTCCTATCCAACATAAATCTCAACTTTTGAAAAAGCATTTGCGAAAAAAAACTTTAATACAACAACAGTCGTTAGGTACCGTATGTAAAGTAATATGGCTGCTTAAACTGATGATCACAACTAAATTGATTCAATCCCGTCAACCTGAACATTAAGCATTTCATGTAATGGTGGGTACAATTAGTTATAAAATTATCAGCAAACATCATCATAGGCAAGGAACCGGTCAATTCCGTGAACTACCCCATTCGTAGCTGGTATATCTGAGCGGAGCACTCTGCCAAGTCCAACTTCGCGAAGTCGATCTATAAATCAGCGGAACAAAGAGATTTAAATCTAAGTTTGACAGTCTAATCTTCATAGTTTATTGATAATGCAACCCTTTTGATCACCCACCGTTGCGAACACCAATGAGAAGTTCTCGCTCGGAAGCGGTTGTGAGCTCTTGTCCATCCTTCAACGAGGGGCTGAAGTAAGTACCTAGTACGACATGCTGCAACAGCATTGCCTGAGCATTCTTGTATTCCGTTGTATTGGAATTATTTGTATTTTCTAAAAGGTTCTTGACTCTCGAAGCCATCAGTTCAAAGGCGTCATTTGTTGGGGCGAACAAAGTAATTGGGTTGGCTATTATTTTTTTTAAAAAAATACCATATTAATTTAACGTTTCCTTCCGGTATCAAGTTAAAGTTCAAGAATTATCTATAATATTTGGTGGTTACATGGATTTTTCAATTCTGTGTCTAAACCAGCCTTCAAAATGTAGTCACGGAACTTGCTGAATGATGTGCAATTTTCAAGAACATCAAACACATTTCCAACCGGAACGGGAAACAAGGTGTCTCCAATAACATGAACCACTCCATTGCTGGCAATGGCATCCGGAACGGTTATAGTTACGTGGTTCACGGTTGGCTTCTGTAAAAAGCAATTGAAAGGGAGAGTCATCATCATCATCATCATTTCAACCAGAAACAAAGGGATATTAAGAGCTGTCTAGCATTGCCCTGTTGTTCATTATTGTGTAACGTCAAACATACCCTATCAGCATATAGGCGAATCGTGACAGGTTTGCCATGCAAAAGTGTAGGTATTCTCAGCTCATTCTTCATATCCTTTGAGGTGATCTTGTCGACTGTAATGTGATACACCAGCATCTGAGCCAAAGTCTCTGAATCAGCGAGGAGTTTTCTCTGCGCCCACTTTGGCAACCTGTCAATCGCATCATCCGTGGGTGCAAAAACGGTATATGGTCCACTTCCTTGTAGCGCTGAACCAAGTTGGGTTTGCTGGATGAGCTGAAGGAACGTCGTTGCTCGAAGCTCTTTGAGCACGTCAATAATCGTCGTCCTTCGAGGGTGGCTCACTGATGTGGCAGAAGGATCACTCACCTACTCAATATAAATTGAAAACAATGCAATGTTTTCTATTATCACATCCAACAATGAAACTCACTTAATATTATTTTTATGATAATTGCTTCAAAAAATGAGCACGTACCGTTTCTTGAACTCGCTTTTTTGCAAAAGTACTCCCAAAATCTGAAAATAGCTGAGATTGACATTGGCACACGGTGAGAAAGAGAGCTATGAGCTCAAACTGGGTTTTTGAAACGATCATTTTGCTTTTTAATTTTTATTAATTCACTTCGTGTGAAAAGAGCTCAAAAAGTTTTTCAACGTTCACCCAAAACTTCAAACTTTAAAACATACTAAATGCAACATGTAGAGAAGGGGACGTCCCGTTTCCCGTATGTAAATTTTTATGCACAACCCAAACCACTTGAGATCAACAACTTTTTTTGAAGCTGGTTTCGTCTTTCGTCCTGCGATGAAATTGAAATGAGATGTGGTCAGCTTCAGACTTCCAGCTACACTGAAGAGTGTGTTCACCTTTTCTAAGATATGTACATATTAAACTAGCAACAATCAACTGCAATAAACGACATTAGAAGCGTATGCATAAAGCATTGCATTGTTGCTCATTCTTGGATTTGATTGTTTGATCCCATCATCCTCATATCATGCTACATGGCGATATAAGAGCCTGATACAAGAAAGGGGATTTTTCTCGCAGTGTTTTTATCTTGTTATCCCATGTTATATTATTAAGCGTTGTATATTATATAGTAGCCCTGCTGTTGCAGCTACCGTTCTTCAACAACAATGCTTTCATCATTTTCTATATCATCAGCATCATCATCATCAGACTAAATAGCTGTACTATTAAACGAGTTGTAGCACTTTTTTTTCTTGTACCTATTCATCCTCCTACATTCATCAGCTTTTTCATTCCTTCTTCGTCTCTCTCATGAAAAATTATGAAAATCCCGTCTTCACTTCTTTGCAGCTGCATTGTATTGTCAAAAGATGATTATATTCAAAACAGGGTGATGCTGATGGGTGAATTCAATGGGACAATTTTCTTTGTGGGATTGAATTAATGGGAATTATGTGAAAGATGATGTGTTTATATCTTCATCGTTGATCACAAGTGGCTGTGTTTATATTTAACTGCTGAAGAAAATAGAAACGCGACTAATGATGGGCAATTTGATATGAATCTAAAGTAATTAAAGTGCTACCGTAATCGGTTACCATTCACCAATTATTGCTCGTCATGCTTTCTTACATATTATAATTAGTATTTTGCAATATGAAAACTGTTCATAAACTGCAGTTAAATAAAGAAAAACACAAACATCTCAAGAAGGAAGATGCGAACCGCATTTGTACATCTCTATGAAAGCTTTTGATTGAGTTATCAAAAGACTCTTAAGCAAGATAATATGAATGAATTGTATGATCGGAACTTGCGGTAACAGTTTCTGTTTCGTAACGCAACTCAAGAAATTTCCGTGATTAAAGGGGTTGATAAGCTAATTCACTCAACAAATCAACCTATTTCTTATCAATCAATCCGGTTGTTGCAACTGTTTCACAGATCTCCGGTGTGTTGTGTATTTTATGCATATGTTTTCTGCCAATACTTTATTTTTCTTTAGTAAATTATATTTCTTTCAATCCAGATCGCACGGAGTTGTTACTCGATATGAAATTCAATGGGCTTAGGTTCTTCGGCTTGTGCCAAGAAGAAAAGGAAATATTTTTATGATTTTTCCTACATTCAGAATTAAATTCTTCCTTTCATTTTTTCTTGTTGTTTTGTTGGGGTACATTGTGATACGGTTATTAAAATGACACACGCTACTTTTCCTTTCGATATTTATAAAGAATGAGAGAAGATGGTAAGTGAAGTACTTCCTTCTTTGATAGTTTAATGGCAGTATTAACTTGTGAACATGCTAAAGTCACATGAAATCGGCGAGTGAATATATTTACCTAAATGCTCCCAATCAACATAATTATTGCATAACTGACATCATGTTTGTGTCCAAGCCCATAAAACCGACATATATTTATTTCAATTATGCAACTCGCATCCGGAATCATACGGAGTGCATATTTCAAACACCATGTTTATGTTTATCTATGACTTCGCTATTGACATCGACAACAAACAAGTGATTTCAAAAATGCATTCTATTTCCTATATTTATCATCATAATAAGGTAAAATTTTATATTGTATTTATAATAAAAATGAGATTAACTTTCTACTAGTAAACCTACACTTTTCAAAAATTTAAATGATATTAAGTAGCTGTTGAAAGTACCTAAATGTCTAGTTAATTCTGAAATATTATCAAGCTATGCCTACGTAACCTCCCCCACAAAATAAAACATGAATTTACACCGCAACTAAAAACTTTCCAAATTTTTTACCCTATTTATTCATTCCTCCCACTTTTGAGCTTTAGCCCTTGGGCTTAATGATAAGCATCTTATTTCTGTCTGAAAGAAAGGTCAAGAGCAAATCTAAATGATGACAAAAGTTGTATGAAAGTTTTTTTTCTCTCGCAAGTTTGCATGATTCCTTTTTTAACTGAACATTTCTCTTAAAATGCTGTAAGCTTTAAAGTTTTCAAAAGTATCATATTTTCACATCGCTGTTGGAGTGCTCGTCTCACATCGCTTTTTATTTGCACCCATAAACAACGTCCAAGTAAAAAGGAAACTAACGGTTTTCGCTGAGAGCCAATGCCAATATAAAACAGCTTAGAGCTGAGCTCGTGCTGAAGACCTAAGCCAAAGATATTTCATTTCTCTACGACTCTACACATAACGACGGGGGACGACAAGCCATTCCTGTGCTGTGGTGATATTCTACAGCTGCATATAAAGTATAATGCTTTTATGTACCTAACAATACGGGAACGAAATTGTGAGAAGTTTTATTTTTTTTTTAAAAAACTTAAGTTGAATCGCTTTTGCTTATCTGGCTGCAAAACTATGAAGAAGATAATACCTATAAATAGACAGAAGAAGGATGAGGGAGCGACATTCAATGCAATTTTACAAACAAACATGATTTTTCATCAGTTCTGAATGATTGGATTACGCTACAAAATTACTCTTGTTGAGTGATGGGAAAAGAACCGTTTTAGCTGGCTGAAAGAGAAGAGTGCAAAAAAATAAAAGCACATAATAATATTCCCTTTTATAATAATACACGTGTGTGTTATGTACGTGCTTACTGCTTACCTATAAGTTATGTAAATAGGTAAAAAAAAACATATATAATCTTCTTCAGTTTCCAATTATAATTTGCTCTACGCTCAAATAAAGTGCGTCACGCTCGTCAAAGATAATCTGATGAGATTAGAAAGATGTCCCAGGCGGACAATAAAACTGTACGAGCCGTGTAACCTTTTTTAGCCCTATCAGCATTGTTGATAGTGTCAAACAAATGGAAATTGAGTTTGAAGCTCTGTTACAATTACAAATTGGCGATTAAGAAAGAAATTGTTCGATAAACCATCATGCTATATATCATTCTCACAAAATCCACTCGTAGGTGCTCATTGTATAGATCATCATGATTGTGATGACAAGTAACAAAATGCACCACACGCCACACAGTCTATCTAGTTATCTCCAAGAACACTTGACATTGAAATCGCACGTTTGCAATTACGCAAACATGATCCTCTCAAGTCAATCTTTGCTAAAATTCTCATAAAGATAAACGCATCTTTTGACTTGACCATCAAACCACTGCAAAAGTCAACCAACCGTATCACGCACACGCAAACTTTTTTTTGCAACAATGAAAATCAACAAGCCGGCAATTCATACATTCTAATTTATAATGAACAGCAATAATAAATGTAATGCGTGCTATAAAGTTGAATCAAACAAGCCAAAACCAAAAATTTGTACAAATTATTTTCCTACGTGGGATGGAAGATGAGTAAGAAAACTAGCATTACATAATATTTTTTGCTTTACGGAATATTTTCCACTGAACTACTAACCAACAACCGAACCCGGTTCTGTTATTCCCTTGAAGCCTTTCTGATGGAATTGAAGCGTTAAAATTAATTATTACAAAAGTAGGACAACAACAGCATATAGAAGCTCGTCTTGTTGTTGCAGTCTGTGATGCTAAACAAAATTTATGAACATTTAAAGAAGCGTGTAATTGTTGTTGAAGAGCTCGTATTGTAATTTCCTCGTGACATTTTAAGTGACAAGCGTGTAATTGCTGGGAATATCTTGCTAATGCATAAATTTTATGCTAAAGACCGTCATCTATGAAAAAGCAGATGTAAATCATGTTATGTAATAGCATTTTACCAGGTCAATGGGTAAAGAAAAGAGCTGGAATTACTTGCGAGCTGGAATTAGAAACAATGCATGAGTTATTTATGGGGATTTCTTTCCCTTAATTTGAATTTGGTTTGCTTTGCTCAAATGATTTGATACGAAATATCATTATTCTGTATGTCTTTCTAATTTTATTCGGGAGGCCTGCATGAAAATTGAAAAAAAAAATCCGAGATTTGCTTCAATATGTTTTTTCTTGGGTTTACTCTGATATTCAAGTAGAATCCTTTCCAAAACCAAAAGCAAGCTATAACTGCGTGTATTTTTCAACACACAAAAGGTATTTGGCAACAAGTGACTTGGACTTGGTTCTCTTCTCACCCATCGTGTTTGGCTGTAAGCAACTAACGGTATCATCTTCTTATATGAATGTATGTTATACACAGCAAAGGGAAGAGAACTCGTCGAGGAGTAGCTCATGCAGAAAATTTCAATTTTACTCAAAACTCTTATTTATCAGCGAAAGACACTCACCCTTCCATTTCCTCCAGTAAATACAGAACATGTTGCAAGTTACATATAAAAATGTGCCTTAGATTCCTTTTCCCAGTCGTTCGTTAAGCCGCGTAACTTATTAATTCCAACTCTTAGCAAAAGAGAGAAGAATGAAATGATATGAGAGTGTGAAAGGCGTCATCATCCCAAGTTTTTGAAAAGGATGGGATGGGATGCTATAAACATGTCAAAATCATGTAGTCCCTTTGTATTCCTTAGCCACATTCTTTGTGTCTGGAAAATGTCCGTATTTTCATCCTCAAGACTGGGAAAAAATATGCATATCATGGTGTCGTTGGTTGTTCACAAAAATGTATCTTCACTTGTGGCTTGGAAGGAGTAGAAGACGATTTCGTTGATCCGACAAAAGCATCCCATTAATTGCTCGGGTTTTGAGCACCAGCCGTACTAATTTTTGTTGCGGATTAATTTCAACTCAAGCCCACTCATATATATGGACATTGAATGGGATTTTCATCCACCTTGCACATTTTCATCAGTGTCCTTTGTGACAATCTTCTGCTAACTGTTGTAGGTGAGTTGGTTGTTACTAAAATGCGAAAAATTTAAAGTTTTCAAGTGGCTCATTAGTTCTGTTTCAATTTTTAAACCAGTTCCAATTCTTCCGGAGCTGCTTCGAACTTCCCGGAAATGATTTAGCATGAGTCATCATTCCCCGTCCCCATCAAGTAGCAGTGGTGTTGCTGCCACTGATAACAATGCTTTTCGGAATGACACATCAGTACATTTCCTTCAAGAAAAGGAAAAATCGGATGAGCTTGCTAAGGACTGTTTGCGACGACTCTTTCATCTCCACATGCTTCATGAAAACTCACAACTTGGTCTACTTTTCTCAACTAAGGTAATCCATAATCGAAAATCAGCCCCAGTTCTAAATAAGACTCTCAAATTGAGAGTCTCAATGTCGACTTGCTCATCTGATAAAAAAAGAGAATGTGAGAGTGAGCAAAAGTCGTGATCCATAAATTATGCAATTTTATTTTACTCTTGTCAATGAAATATTGCGTCCTTTTAGTACTTCTGATTTTGTATAAATTTGTGCTCCTTTCCATTTTGCAAAAGCATAATGACACCCATAATTCAATCGATTTGGACACACGAGGTATTACAGTGAAAGGACTTTTTATTTTTGAGAATTGCAAGCTTGCACAATCCCCCACAATTGAATGCTCCATTATTGTCTGCTTCTGATAAAAGGATGAAAAAATATGATGTTGATTTGATAACATGACTGAATGATGTTTGTTTGCTTCCTCACAGGCACTGGTTCAACTATTTGCCAATCCACTTGTGGGCAGCATGACCTTCAAAGTGGGCTACAAGATCCCTTTGTGCATTGGCAATTTCATACTGTTCCTCTGTAGTTTGGGTAAGAAACAAATGAGAATGATGATGAAAATGAAAACTACTACTAACTAACGCAATTAGACTAATTATATATTAATGATGCCTAACGAGATGCTAAACTTTTATGCAGTTTTTGCATTTGCCAACTCGTACGGTCTTTTTGTTGTGGGTCGAAGCTTTCACGGCCTAGCATCCTCGCTAATTAGCGTGTCTGGCATGGCCCTTGTGGCTGAAGCTCATCCTGTGGATGAGGAGAGAACGAGGTTCTTGGGAAGGGTGATGGGATCCAGCGCCCTGGGCGTTCTAATTGGATACCCTTTTGGTGGCATTACATTCTCCCTTTTTGGCAAGCTTGTTCCTTTTCTGAGTATTGCCATAATTGCAGGGGCTAATGTGGGTATGTTGCGCTTCTAATTCAATTGAACATGGTTAATAAACTGCAGTTTTTCTCGAAACAAGATGCGATTTGTTTTGATAGCATTTCAGCTAACAAGAATTCATAAATACGACATTATAAGAACATTCCATCCGGAAGAACAGACACTGGATGAGGAAAGGTGATGATGATGCCGACAACGATATGGACCCTGTTAAAGATAAGTCTATCAAAATCATTTCCATTGCAGTCTGGTGTTCAACCACGGCCATGGCGCGTTTGGCTTATGGAAAATATGAACCCTCAGTCATAATAAAGGATTCATAAGTTAAGGAACTGGCATTAAAACTTACATTACTTGGTCAGCTGTTGTCGCACTTTTAATTGAGTTAGTGTGTTAGAAAGCCCATATTCTTGTGGTATACATATGCAATTTGGGTGTTTCAAATATGTCGGGTTCACGTTTAAGCCGAGTTTGAAGTCAACTGCTCGTGGATCGGGTTTTACATTGCTTTTGACGTGATTACCTTTTACTCGAAATACCCTGGCATCATTTTCTGGAGAAAGGATGTTCCGAATAAACTACCTACAGTTACATAAAAAACGATGGAGAATCGGGTGAGGTTTTTTTTGGAACAAATGTTTTCGTCCAGTGACCGTTGCGACCCCCAGAAATGTCCAGGATGTCTCGAAAGCATTCCGCAAGACTCCAACTTTAGAAGTGAAGCAGTCAGCCAAGGCCATCGGAATTTCTCCAAAAACTTTGAGCCATATTGAAGCTCAGAAGTTGGGCTTCAAAGCCAGAACACAGAGAAGGCGTTTCAAATATATTAAAGACGAGAAAAATCGATTTCAACAAACTTCAAAGTTTTTACCGCGAAAATTGACGGAGAAAATTCTGGCTATTGCTGATGAGACGTACGTCTACCTGAATCCATCCCAAGTGCCGCCATGAAGGTTTTACAATAGCTCCAACCCTATAGAAGACTCCAGTGCTCAAAAGTAAAGGCTCCAGACTAAGTTTCGCAAGAAATCTTGATCTTTCAAACAATGGACGCATTGCGGCCTTTGTCAAAACCTACTCTTCAGAGGGCTCTATGACGGTAGATGTGTACATTCCGGAATGTCTCCAGCAGCGCTTCCATTCCTTTTTTTGTGCTTATCATGAAGCCGAAAACTTGCTTTGCTGTCCGGGCTTAGCTTCTTCACAATAAGCAAAAACGACTCAGAAGTGCCAAAATGCCAAAAACATCGAATTTGGACCCTACGACAAGAACCCCCAAAACTTTCCCCAGGATCGAGAAATTGAATCTTTTTTTGCAATTTGCAAGAGTTGGTACTTGCAGCAAGAGGATGAACCAAAAAGTGTTCATAAATTCCAGCAGATTTGGCCAAAAATGTCGAAGGAAGTTGGAAAAACGTCCGAAAAAGCTCTAATGGAGCATGTTCAAAAATGATTCGCTCTACAGCTACCAAAGGGGTTTGGAGGGCTCTTCCGGATATTAGTATGTAGCTTAGAAAATTGTCTATCTGTGTGCAAAAAATGAATTCAAAAAATCATATTTATGGAACTACAGACGCCAGTCCTTAACTTATAATCCTTTATACAACGAAAAATAATAGATGAATCATGGAAGTCAAATGGTGCAAAAGTTCATAATATTTTTTAAATCTAAAATTAGAAATGGCAACTAGGCCTCGTGTTTGTGCCAGACAGCCTGGGCTACTTTGTTGGAACGAATTTCTTTGGAGAAATCTCACTCCGAGTGGGTCGTTGGAAAATGTCCATGATTTCCTTAGCTGCGATCGGAATTTCTTGCTTTTTGGTAAAATACAGTTCATACATTTTATTTATATTAAAGGAAACACCGATCTCTACATCATGTGTTTTAAAATTAAAGTTGCCGATGGCAAACAAAGTTTGGAAACTAGCTTTTCCTCACTTTTCCCTGGGTCTTGGACTCGGAATAGTTGATGCATCTCTAATGCCACTCCTCGCCAGAATTGCTGATGACAAGTATCATGCTGGATACGGAGCTGTGTATGCTCTCGCACAAACTTCCGTCGCATTAGCATACTTTCTAGGTAAAAGCTGCTTTCGTCAGCTCATAAAATATATTAAACTGTCTGTTTAATTAACAACTTTGCTTTGGTTCACAAACAGGACCATTTATGGGAGGGGAGCTAGTTCCTATAATTGGATTTCCAGATTTAATTCGTTCCATTGGCTTTTTCAACTTGCTCTTCTGTCCATTCTTGTTCTTGCTTTCACATGTTGACTCGCCAAGGAGAGAGTCGTTCATTTCGCCCAGCAGTATCTCCACGGAGAATGCTGAAGATGAAGTGAGTCCGAATATGAACCCTTTCAACAGCTCCACTAACTATTCAACATCGACGGGGTGTCGTGGGAAAGTAGCTGCCGTCATTGGTGACTTACTTCCGTTGAAATCTTATGATTCAAGATATGTTCAGTCCAACTCCTCTTTCTCATCATCATCTTATCAACGTTTTCATGATCAGCTAGATTCAGACTAAGGGATTATTATGTATGAATGTCTTTAAAAAATCAACCAATGTAATAATAAGTTAGTTTCTTGCAGTGTTATAATGCTGTTTGATTGAAGTTATGCAAGATGAAAATAAAGTAAAATGTGTTTGTCAAAATCAGTGAAAAATGAGTACAATTTGAAGTTTTTGTTGTTGGTATCACAAGTAATATCACGAATTTATTTTATTAGCTAAAATAAATAGTTTCTCAAATAATGCTCTCATTGAAAATTAGTTCAGATGTTAATTTTAAAACGTTTTCAGGAAAAAAGACGATTAAAATTTAAGCGCGGAGAAGAGCGTAGATCTCTTGGGCAAGAGCCTCAGCACTGGCATAAGCGCCATAGAATTGGTCACGGATTTGACCAGCAGCTCCGGTGGAGAGTTGGGCAAGCTCGTCTTGAAGATCAGTTTGAACTCCAGCGAGGATGTCCTTGAGCTCGGTGAAGAGTCCTTGGGCTTGAGCTTCAGTCAAAGATTGGGCTTCAATGGCGACCTTGGCGCGTTCAAGAACAGCGGTAGCCTTGACGGCAGCAGCATCCAATTGGGAGGAAATGTCGCTTCCGACGGCGGCATTGTCGTTGTTGGCAATGGTCTTGATTTGGGTGACGGCACCGCTGACAACTCCTCTAACTTCCTCAACCTTGGCTCCAACTGCGGCATAATCTGGAGCGAAAACTCCGTGGAGGGCAGCGAGAAGGGTGTAGATCTCTTGGGCGAGAGTCTCGGCTTGAGCATAAGCACCATAGAATTGGTCACGGATTTGACCAGCAGCTCCGGTGGAGAGTTGAGCAAGTTCGTCTTGGAGATCGTTTTGGACTCCAGCGAGGATGTCCTTGAGCTCGGTGAAGAGAGCTTTAGCTTGGTCAACGGTCAAAGATTGGGCTTCAATAGCGGCCTTGGCGCGCTCAAGAACGGCGGTTGCCTTGACTGCGCGCGGCGTCCAATTGGGAGGAGATGTCGCTTCCGACGGCGGCATTGTCGTTGTTGGCAATGGTCTTGATTTGGGTGACGGCAGCGCTAACGACTCCCCTGACTTCCTCAACCTTAGCTCCAACTGCGGCGTAGTCTGGGGCAAAAAAGAGCACGGAAGGCAGCGAGAAGGTGTAGATTTCTTGGGCAAGAGCCTCAGCTTGAGCATAAGCACCATAGAATTGGTCACGGATTTGACCAGCAGCTCCGGTGGAGAGTTGGGCAAGCTCGTCTTGGAGATCGTTTTGAACTCCAGCGAGGATGTCCTTAAGCTCGGTGAAGAGAGCTTGAGCTTGGGCAACGGTCAAAGATTGGGCTTCAATGGCGGCCTTGGCCGCGTTCAAGAACTTCAGTAGCCTTACTGCGGCAGCTCCAATTGGGAGGAAATGTCGCTTCCGACGGCAGCATTGTCGTTGTTGGCAATGGTCTTAATTTGGGTGACGGCAGCGCTGACGACTCCCCTGACTTCCTCAACCTTAGCTCCAACTGCGGCATAATCTGGAGCGAAAAGTCCAGTAGCGGCGAGGAGGGGCATAGATTTGTTGGGCAAGAGCCTCGGCTTGAGCATAAGCACCATAGAATTGGTCACGGATTTGGCCAGCAGCTCCGGTGGAGAGTTGGGCAAGCTCGTCTTGGAGATCAGTTTGAACTCCAGCGAGGATGTCCTTAAGCTCGGTGAAGAGAGCTTGAGCTTGGTCAACGGTCAAAGATTGGGCTTCAATGGCGACCTTGGCGCGTTCAAGAACGGCGGTAGCCTTGACTGCAGCAGCATCTAATTGGGATGAGATGTCACTTCCTACAGCGGCGTTGTCATTGTTGGCAATGGTCTTGATTTGGGTAACAGCAGCACTAACTACTACTTCCTCGACCTTAGCTCCAACTGCGGCGTAGTCTGGGGCATGGGTGACTATTCAAATAAAATTTATAATTAGAATATTTCTCACAACTAATTTTTTATATACAATGATGTTTGAAATGCAAAATTATTATTCTTACTTGGTGCACTGAGTGAAGCAGCAACACATGCTACCACAACGGCAATAGCGACGGCGACCTTCATTCTGAATATTGTGATGTTTTAGAAGCTTTGCTTTGAGAACAGTTGCTTATCCAAGACTTAACTCAAGCGGTTGAATGTGCTGAGATGTTCGGAGCCTCATTATTTTATACTCCGAGCTCTGCTTACTCACTCCATATCGGTGGATTCTGCAGCATTTGCCTAATCAATCTCAATCTGTCAGACAGAGTGATGCACAAAATAATCCTTAATCACATTTGTTATCGGAATTCCGACCCATGATAAAAGCAGTGGATGTAGCTGAAGTGCCCTTTGTATCCATTTCATGAAAGCAAAAAAAATGAAAATTTGTTTCAAGTAGAAATCAATCAGGATCATATTCCACACCTGCAACATTTCATTTAAATACTCCATACTCGTCATCCCATAGTCCATTTACGAAAGTTGACAATTGCATACGCATAGAGGGTTCAAAATCCAACATTCCTTTTCACCACCGGAACACACGGATTAAAGACAATGGAAGGATGGTAAGCGGGTGTGGTGATGAATTATTTTTAGTTTTAATTATTTGCTTCTTGTTATTGTGACCTTATTTGTTATTTGCATTTCCCTGAATGATCTGCTTCTTTATTGGAGGACATTTTTAAATGCATTTTTACATTCCCGCATAGATAACCTAGTTTTTGCAAGGGAATTTCTAATCCAGCCATGGCTTACTCTGTTGCTTTCACCTCGTTTGAAAAGTGTCATTGGCTACTGAACTGATGCAATGCTTGTTTACAGTGTTTCACTTTTTTCCCTTTGCCATTCATGAAGAAGAAACGTTTGGCTGCTATTTTTGGTCACAATCGAACTGACATAATGATTAATAGGAGAGATATAATGCCCATTCACCTGGCGGAGTTGGATGGATGGAGCGTGCAAGAATTAAGTTATGTAAATTATGTGCCTACATTATATCACACTGCCCTACCGGCCGGTGGACGAAAAGGATGCGTCAGAGTGAGCTTAAAGTGTTTTTCGTCATATATCAATCATTTTTGATTGGCATTGACAAGACTTTTAAGCATCGTGTATTATTTGCAGTTGAGTAGATGATATTGCACATTTTTCTGATAAATGCATGACACGTAGCTTTGTCATGAAAGCTTACAGAAATGAGAGCATATAAGGATGCTTCACAGTTCTAAACGTTATTTCACTGAAATGCATAAATAGGACGAAATGATTATCGTGTTACATAACTGCGAAACAAAGTCTTTGATTTTCAATGAAAAACGGGTAAAATTATACTCAACCGGACAAACATTGGTTTGCTCTATATTAATGGTGAGTTAGAGAACACTTAATTAATATGTTTGGCTAGCTTCAGAAAAATTGAAGTATGGCGAGCTTTCCATAGACTATTGAACGTTGCATGAAGGTTCCATTCTGTTCTGGATTTCAGACTTAAACGATTCATCAGTATCAGATGCACATACAATTTTATGGATATATTGTACTCGATATGAGTTGCAAGTTGTAGAATTAAATGATAATGATGCAAATGAACAGAAATGAAGGGTGACACAAAGCTTCTGAAATAGTTGGCTTGTTAATTACGTGTTAAATATTGCTCTGTATCACTTCTTTCCACAGCGAGCTCGAACACGAGTTTTCTTTAGGACTCCACTCGTCCCTTACGCTTGGTGTCATTAAAATTTTGATTTGAATTTGTGTCGTTAATTATTCTAATATATTTCTAGTCTACTAGCTTACCTATTTATCTGCAATAAGTTGCCATACATTTTCCCCGTACTCCCTGTCACGAGGCTCGTTTATGTGGCTAACCTGACCTGGGATTGTTTTTAATTTTTGTGTAATGTGACTTAAGTATGTGTTATAAATACCTTTAGAAATCAATACATGTGTAAGTTTTAGAAATACACTAGAAACATAAAACTTAAATCGGCCTGTCGGCACCCGTAAACACTATTGTTTATAGTTCCACGAGTAAGACTAAACCATGTATAACTAATTTGCAAATAAATCTATCAAAAACAATTCATGCATTCTAAAACGTGTGTATTTGTTTCTAGATCTGTCCCGTTCCTAGTAGCTCATTTAATGACAGGTGAAAATGGGTATACGCTGCGAAACGTTGACAGCGTTCTCATTTCCATTTGAAACTACTGATCGATACGCAATCCTTTAATTTAAAATATTTTATGAAACAAACTTGCTAAATTGTTGCTGTTAGTTCTACCAAGTATTCACTGATGTAATTTCATTTTGAAAATTTCTACTTCAAAAATTAGCCTCCCGGCTTTCCTCTACAGAATACTGTTGAACTGCAATTCAAAAGAGAAAAGTCGAACTTATTAAAATAGAAGCTCTAAATTTTGAAAGTAGATTTTAAACACCATCTGGCTACTGCTGCATCCGATGAAATTCAGGTACGTTTTTTCATTAAGTTCCACGCATTTACAGACAAATGCCTCTGAACTTTTTATATGGCACGACGCAAGCAAGAAAAACCGGTGAATACGCTATATGATAACCTCAGTAAAATAAAATCAGTACTAATTGGGTTTGATTCCATTGAGATTGTTGTTTTATTATATATTTTATAATTATCCGAGCCCCACGCAGTGGGGCGAAGGATAATTGATCTTTCGGTATACTCCAACATTATGGTATCCATTAAGGAGTAATAGAGTGTAGCTGTTCAAACCAGACATCAATCGAATGAGACAGGGAGTTATTATAAAGAAAAAACCGGGAATGTACAGTTCATTTATTCCATAAAAAAACAGGCAAATAATTCATTAACAACCAGCAGTAAATTATCTAAACAGAACGTAACATAGCATCAGAAAACTTAGTTTCACAAGAAATAGGTCTACAATAAAATTTTGCAAACACTTGAGATTTCTCAGACCAGCCAGCAGCTCGGTATATTACATCTGTGGAAACTCCTAATGACAAAGCTTTAGAGGTTGACGAATGTCTATAGCTATGAGATTTATAATGCGTAGTGTCTATATTACAAAGGGATAACACCTTCTTTAACCAATTACTTATAGTTTGAGTTGAAGCTCTGCCATGACTAGGTAAGGAAGAAATCAACAAAAAATCAGTTGTGCGGATATTTTTTGTCCGCTCTATATAAGACTGAAGGCACTTTTTTACACACAATCTGGGTTCTTCAAATTCATTAAAACTTAGCATAGTACCAACTCCTGGTCTTGACGTTTTCAGTATAGCAGAAATAAATATTTTAACACCTAACTCAGAAAATACAACTTGATCTAACTTAATATTTGATAGGGTTTGTACACGTTGTCCGGAACATAATGCTAACAACGCAGCTAATTTCATTGAATGATTAACCAATGACAATTTTTCGTTTACATCCCAGGAAAGAAAAAACTTAAGTATTAGTGAGGCATCCCAAGTTGTTTCATACCGACACTTTGGTGGTCTTAACCTACCTACACCCTTTATTAATCTAACAACCAACGGGTGTGTACCTATGGAGTAACCGTCAATAGAATGTAAAAGAGTGGATAATGCTGATCGAGCTGAATTGATAGAAACATAACCTAAACCATTGTCATACATAAATGTTAAGTATGCTAACACGTCTTCAATTGTGGGTTTCCACGGATTAATTCTATTCGAGCAGAAGCTTGTCCAATTGTTGAATGCAGATTGGTATTGTTTCCAAGTATTTTCGGAACAAGAGGCTTTCAAAAGTCTTGAACAATTTTCGTTTACTTCAATTTCGAACCCGAAAGTATTGCTGCGACTAGTGTTAAGGATTCTGAGAGCAGGTGATCCTCCCTAGAATAAGGGAAAATTAATTTGAAATCATTCGGTTTAAGTTTCACCAACTTGCTTTCTCTCATTTGCATAAATAATGGAAACCACGCCTGAGTTCGCCAGTATGGCGCTACTACAATACCTCTGGCTTTCTCATCAGCCATCTTTTTTAACACCCGTGAAAGCAAGCCAAAAGGTGGGAAGGCATAGAAGAACTCATCCCAAGGTATAGTGAAAGCATCAACAGCAACTGATTCTGGATCAGGGTACCATGAAACAAACTTCAAACACTTCTTTGTTTGATGTGTTGCAAATAAATCTATTGAGGGTTCTCCCAATTGGTTTACAATGTGTTTAAATGATGACAAATCTAAACCGAAATCATTTTTGTCTACATGTTCCCTAGATGCACGATCAGCCACAATATTATGTTTCGTATTAATATAATTTGCAAAAAGCCAAATTTTTCTCACGGCACACCACTCCCAAATCTCTTTTGCAATTGTGTGGCATTCGCACGAGCGTATACCTCCTTGTTTATTTAAATAAGCAATAGCTGTAGTGCTGTCAATATTTAGTAATATTTGGCAATTCGTTTCTTCACCCAGAAATGATCGAAGTGCATTATAAACAGCAATGAGTTCGAGAACGTTTATGTGCTTTCCTTTCTCTTGTGACCAAAACCCTCTTGTAACTTTCTCTCCTAGCGATGCACCCCAACCCGTCAAGGATGCATCAGTAAAAATAATGAAATCGTACTTTTCCTTTCTAATTGGTGACACCGGTAAATTCAGTGCTTCTATCCACCAAAGAAGGTCATTATTTGCTAGTTCGCTGAGTGAAATTTCCGCATCATAATTACCACTTGATTTCTGTAGAGCCAGAACTTTCTCTTTTTCTAATTGTCTAGTATGAAGGAGGGAATATGGAATGGCTGGAGTTGCCGAAATTAAAGAACCAATGACTTTAGCAACAAACAAGATTTTGTGACTATTTTTCTTCAGTGTCAAGTTAATAAGTTCTAATAAATGTTCGACCTTTCGCGAAGGTAAAGAAATGGTCATTTCGTCTGAATCAAAAATGAAACCCAAGTACTCAATTCTCTTTTTTGGTAGAAAGTCTGACTTTTTGTCATTAATCATTAGCCCTAAGGAGCATAATAATGCCTTTGTTGCATTAACGTTCTTCATACACCGCTCAACAGTAGGTTCCATTAATAGTAAGTCATCTAAATAGCTAGCTGATGTATAGCTTTTCTTTCGTAAGGCGGATAAAACTGGTTTCAACAATTTTGTAAAAATTCTGGGGGCTGTACAGAGCCCAAAAGGTAAACAATTAAATTGATATATCTCATCTTTGTATTTAAATGCTAAATATTTGCGATCTCTTTCATCGATTGGAATACGATAGTAAGCATCCAAAAGATCGATTTTGGCCATATAATATCCCTTACGAAGTAAATTTTTCACAGTCCTTACGTCTTCCATTTTGAAGTGGTAATTTTCCATGTACGAGTTTAACTTCTTCAAATTTAAAATGAATCTGCCGGTCCCATGATTTGATGTTTCTACTTTTGATATAGCCCCTATTCTTTTTAACTTATCCATGCATTCATCTAACTGACTCATCTCAGAAACCGTAAATTGTCTCTCTTCAAATTTTGTGATTTTGTGCACGGAAGGATACTCAATAAATGGTAGTCTATAACCCCTAACAATTAATAAGACACTTGGGTCTTTTGTAATTTTAAGCCAATTATCATAATAATTTTGGAGAGATCCTGCTCGTACCGTTACTTCGTTTGAGGTGGCCTGAAGAATCCCCGTCGGGGGTACTGTGGGTTTCCTCGCTGGTATCTTGGACTGAATCCCCCTCTCATCCCCGGAGAGGGGCTGCTCCAGTTTAAAGGACGATAATTAGGTCTTGGTGATGCAGAGTTGTAAGGGGTGTATCTCCCCCTAAATGACGTTCTCAATGTTGACCGCATAATATTTGAAGTTGCCTTCGAAGCTTTGATCTTGTCTGATAGATTATCCCAAAAAGCCACTCACTCTCAGGATCGTGTTTTGCACAAATTCCAGCAAGCTCTCTGTTCAGGAGAGGTTTTATCTCTTTGAGTCGTTTTTGACTGGAGTCTTGGTGCAATGCACCCAATGTTGTGAGACCATCAAGTGTCATTCGCAACAAATTTTCTTTCAGGGGCTTAGAAATAGCATCTTTAGTGGTAAAAAGAGTTTCTGCCATACGGCTCAGGATTGAAGCAGTAAGAGATACGTTTGCTTGTTCTACTTGCAAGGAGAAATCAGCATTACGAGACTTTTGAGGGAGTGATGACCAGAACTCCGGATTGATTTTTTGTACACCGATAGCAGGACAGTTTTCTGGTACTTTGTACTGAGTTTTAATCTTGTCAAAAATTTCTTTGGTTGGCTTTGTTGTGAATAGTCTTGTAACTGAGTCTTTTACATCCCTTTGAATATCTGGGCCACGTAAAACTTCTGGTTGATTAACATTCAAGATCTCAATAAGATCTGAGTCAGGGGCATCATCTTGTGCTTCATTACAATTTCCTCCTGTATAATCAAGGCTAGATTTACAATCTTAGCTTTAATGCGCATTAACATTTAAGTTTAACTTGGCTTGTCAAATTACCATCGTTATCCGATGTAGCCTTTCCTATTAAGTTTTCGTAAACATCAGCACCGTCATCTTCTATTTCTCTGTCTGACCCATCATCTCCTTCAGCCTCAGTCGGCAATAGTGCGTTTAATAAGTGATCAACTTTTTTCCCCAGGTCCTTCAATGACCCAATTGTTTGAGCGTTCTCAGCAATGCTTTTCTTCATTTCCATCATTTCATGATGTAGAGAATTAGTGGTTGCTTTCTTTGGTTTACGACTTGGACTACAAAATAATTATATACTTTTTTACTAACTTGACTTCATTGTCAGTTTCATAATAACTATTTAATTCTTTTGTGTCTGTGAATACATCATCAGATCATTTGTTTCCTGTGATTTCATCATCAGGTAGAATACGCATTAAATATGTCTGTGACTGCGTCATCAAACTGAGGCTTTTTGTTTATTTATTTATCTGGAGTGACTACGTCATCTTCCGTTTCATTGTTATATTGAAGAGATAATTATTTGTTTTCACTAAAAGTGAATAAGGTGGGCTCACAGCCACACCAGCCTCTTTTTAACATTTGAATCTCTATTTAGAATGTGTTTTACAGAAAAAATGATAAAAAATACTTACCCTCCAGTATCGTCAGTGTCAGCCATCTTCCTAGGTCGTTTTCCGTATCGATAAGGTCGTCGATAAGTGTATTTGATAAGAAAAAATGAGAGTTTGTATGAGCGTAACGTGGTCGTGGCGGCCGTCCAACAGACTATGAGGAAAAGCATGCGGCAGCCGAGGACATGAGAGTGAGCAAAGTGAAAAAGTTTTGTTCTTGAATTTTTGGACGTGGTGGGCCGCCTGAATCCAAGGCTTACTACACTTCTATTACTCCCTTGAATTGGATAACCATAATTGTTGGGAGTTATACGAAGATCCAATCTCACCAAACAAATTGAATAAAAACGTTAAGTTCTTTCACACTCAAGTCAAATGTTAAATATTGCTAATTCAAGTTTCGTAGAAAACCATAGGTATATGGTGTAAGAATCTAGAAGCGGGTTCAATTGTTCATCCAAACCAAAGATCTAAGGCTTCTCATTCATTTCTAATGTCATCTCATCACTCATTGTTGTCTTGTGAGTTTCTTGTTGTTCCAAACCAAAAAATTGAAGTAAAACCACAAAAAGGCTGTGCTACAGCTTCATTGAAGAAGAAAGTCCTTCCATGTAAAAATGCACACATATTTGTTAGAATAGAATAGGTATCTAATTCAAAATGAGCCTGATGTGATATGTTTTCATCTACATAAAAAATGCCGGGATTCCGTGTCTCACAAAAGGATTTTCCCTTTGTATGAATATTATTTACGGTTTCACAGGATGAAGTGCAACAATAGGATCTCACACCACTCAAAAGAATATGAAAATTTGTGGAAGGGAAAAGTGAATATGACATGATTATTATGCCAGAGAGCGACATTCGCAACTTACTGTCATGTTTCTTTTTCAGCAAATTAGCATCAAAGAGCAACGCGTAACTGAAGAAAATCCGTAACTTTCATTCTCAAATTGCGGCAAAGAGCGTACATTGGTTTAATAATAATAATATTATTCATTTATTTTTGCATTCCACTGTTAAAGACCCATTTGTACTTTTCAAAAGCGTTCGCTATTTCTTAATGAATCGGAGCAAAGAAATAATTGATGCTTTTTATGCAGCCGCCATTTATCAATTGTTGCACCATTATCGCTTTTACTCTTATCACATAACGTTTGCCTACACCTGCAAAAACTGTTATGAGATCAATCATGATGGAAGTGTCACATTAATTGTTGTTACCAGTGCAAAAAACAATGCTCTAGATAATGACTCAATACTAGCTAAACAATGAGAGCATTTAAATGCCTTCACTGCCAAAGGCGCGCATTGCATTGTGGTACGTGTGTGTATGCATGCACATGGCACTTCCGCTAATTGACTATTTCTTTACTTCATTATTAAAGAAAACACAAAGCTTGTTCGTCCTCGTAAAAAAGATAGAAAGCCGGGTGCTAGCAAGTAACTAACAATACAATCAAGAAGAGCTAATATGCACGAGTCAGTTTCACTGACACGTATATTGAAAAATATCGTTATTATTATTATGAAATTTTTGAATTATGCATACATGCACTCATCCATCGTATTATAACATCGGCTGCTTTTTTCTGATGAAACCGGTTTTAATGTTTCATATAACCTTAGCTCGTGAACTTTTATTGATAAAATAGCCTTAACCTTCATTATAAAATGTGGTTGACGATATTTTGTTAACAGGAAGACAAAAAATATACACACCAGACACTTTTTCATCATCACATCTCTAATGCTGGGCTTATTAAGAAAGCGATTTTTCTCAAACGATGGGGAGCGCCGGACGCCAGGTGAAACCTTAGCAGTTCTTCCTTCAGCCACCGTGTAATATTATGCTTGTTGGGAGTCGTCATGCCATTGGCCATGCCACACACATTATAACATAAAACTAACTATCTAAATCTGTGGATGTCTACGCGTTTCGTTTGACAATTCTAGGAATTAGAAAACTGAACAAAAAATAATCCTTCCATCAACTGCCACATTGCATAATTAGTAATTACATAACGCCACTTTGCAAAAAATGCATATTTTTTGTCTGCCATGCAAATCGATAATAATAGCAAACAACAGGAGCGCAGGATATTCAATAATTTAACACCAGCAGGAAGCAGAGGCACCGTTATTACCTCAGATGCACTTTTTCTCCCATTTCGTCATTTCCATATTTCTTTCTGTAAATAGACATGCTTACAAAATTTCAGCACTTCACCTTTACCTTTTCCTTTGCTTGTATATTTCTCTTCCTGAAATCGACGCATGCACTCCAATAAACCACGAAAACTATACTTTGTTGGACAGTCTGACATGAAAGGAACTACAAACTATGATCTATACTCCGGGACACTTTTCTTTTTTGGCTCTGTGCTTTTACTTTCCTCCCTTCACCTTCTTTCGTTCTCAGCAACACAAAAAATTATAAAGTCCAAGGTTCTTGGTCTTCTTCGGGGGTCAATAAACAAAACAAGAAACTTTTTTGGAGGGGCACACGCAGTGCACAAAAGTAATATCTGTCATTCTCATCCTTCATGTATTGAAAAAAGGCTAAAGCATATCTCACACGTTCACGCGACAACATGCTTTACTCCCACGGTATTCGTCGGATAAGCACTAATTGACCTTTGACGTTGCGTTTCTTCCTTCGTTTTTGTTAGTTACAGCTTTCACAAATATGTAACCGTCCTCATAATTTGCATGATGATCTAAATACACACTTAACCAGGATGC